>APFE031033066.1:0-16722 GCA_000404065.3 Pinus taeda | reverse complement strand
GGTGAGTAGTCTCGCGTTTGTTAACAGTATACATCAATGACCGGTAATCAAACGATTTCTCACATGGTCGACTTCAGATCATTTATTCCCATGGTGTAGAAATGTACCACAGCCGTCGGTGAAGACCTCAGGTTGTATCAACATTCATTGGTTCACTTGACAGTTACTCCTGTTGCTGCTAGTTGATACCATTCCACCTTATATGTTGCAGTCAGTCCTGGCGACATTCTATATGCTGGCACCTGAGTTTGCAGTGCAATACCATCCTTATCCATCATGTTCAGTTGATACCTCTTGGGATCACTCTTTGATATCAGTGATCTGTTGTATCTTCCAGCATCATTGACAGTTTATATGTGATATTCAGACATGTACTTGTTCGATCATGATCAGATGATCCATTACGTATTTTCCAGTCATTTATACATGTATACTTAGTGGATCCGCTTGTACTTGATACGTGGACATGATTTGCTTTCTCTGAGCATGGGTATGCCCGCCTCAGGTGGTGTTTCTTTCTGATCTTCTTTTGTGGCTTGGTAGGCTGACTTCCGGTGAAGTACTCCTCAGCTTTTGGCAGGTTTCCTTTCCATGTACTTGCTTAATATATTTCGGCCATCATGTACCCCTTCTGACCTCATATATTAGGGGGCATCTGTTATAGCTCAAAATCTCACTATTATGGTTTGTGATGCTGCACTCATGGCCTAGGGCAACCCTTCCTTCCAGACCTGGTCCAAAATCTAAAAAATAGTGTTTTATTCCCTGTACGCGACATTTCCCTGAGTTAAAACGCGTGTATACGTGGGTTCATACATACCTAACCCGCGTATATGTATTAAAACACTTAAAAAAATATAAAACTCCTTATTTTCGGGCGGAGATCGCGGGTTTTACCTATTGATCACCTGTTAGTGCCCGTGGCCTCAACTGTCCCCAACCAATTCCTAACTAAAAAACTACTTTGGAATTGGTATAAAAAGACACGAAAGGGAAGGCCTAAAGGAGGAGAGAATATAGAGAAAGGTTATTATACTGAGATTTCCCCCTGATCAGGTCTGAAGACCCTTGTGCCTTCTGCACTTCCCCCATTTTGTACAGGAAACCCTTGTTTCCTTGTGATTGGATGTTCGTCCCTTAGTAATGACATCTTGGAGTGAGTATTGGAAGGAGACCTACTAGAGGCTTGAGGCGGGACGGATCCAGAAGGAGGCTAAGCTTTGAGCCTGCAGAAGTGGTTCAGGTGATATTGCTCTTTTTTGTACTATTCTATTTGTCTAATAAAGAAACACGTCTTATTCACGATATGCTTCTTTCTTTATGTTAATGATGTTCATGTTTGAATTTCATGTATGAATGGATGTCTAAAAGTTTTTAACTAACTCCTTTCTTGTATAACATAAAGATGATTTTCATATAAATCTTTGTCCATATACTGTTGCATTCTTTAGAATTGTTGTTTTTGTAGGGCAAAGGAGCGGAAGGGACGTGAAGAAGGGTTTGCACCCTTGAGGAACTACCCAAACGTAGGACCTGAGGTACGTCCTTCTCACCTTAGAAATAGTTTTTTCTAGCATAATGGTTGTGTGTGTGCATGTTTCTTGATTTAGACAACTTTTAGTCTACTAGGGTTCCACCCAAGAGCCTTAGGGGATAAAATCCCGCAACAGTGACATATTTTGTTGCTACCAAAATATACATTTTCTGGTTTGAGGATGGGTTAATTGGTCCTACGAAATCAAGGGCCCATTGCTCGAATGGTTCAATAACTAGCTGTGGATTTAGGGGCATTTCGTCGGACTGACCAGGCCGTCCTACTCTTTGGCAATTATCACAGGCTTGAACGAACTTCTTTGCATCTTTGAAGATTATGGGCTAATAATACCCTGTTTGCAGGACCTTATGCACAATTTTGTGATTGGAGAAATGTCTGCCACATGGTTCGTCATGGCAGGCTTTTAAAATATCAAAAATTTCATCCTCGCGGACGCATCTCTTGATTTGCATATCTGCCCCTGTATGGAACAGGTGGCCCCTAATCCAAGAAAATCGAGCACTTCGCTCGATAATTTGTTTCTGTTCATTGGGGGTTAGATGTTTCGGTAATTTACCTACTGCTAAGTAATTCAAAACATCAATAGACCAGGGTGTTTTAACAGTGACATCAAACAAATGCTCATCTGGAAATGGATCTTCAACTGCTGTTGTATCCACTGGTTTTGGCATTCATGAGAGAAAGTCAGCTACAAGATTTCCTTTTCTAGGTCGGTCCTTGATTGTAATATGAAATTCGTACAATAAAATCAGCCATCTAGTTATTCTGGCATTTGGGATTGGTTTATTTGCTAAATACTTTATGGCAGAGTGATCTGTGTACAAGATAACAGGATATCCAGTAATATAATGCCTGAACTTATTGAGA
Source organism: Pinus taeda (assembly GCA_000404065.3). Classification (NCBI taxonomy): domain Eukaryota; kingdom Viridiplantae; phylum Streptophyta; class Pinopsida; order Pinales; family Pinaceae; genus Pinus; species Pinus taeda. Next base: position 14,300 of record APFE031033066.1, on the reverse strand, counting down.
GCGTGTATTACAGCTAGAAATTCCTTTTTAGTAACAGTATAATTTAATTCAGCAGGAGATAAATTCTTGCTAATATAATAAATTGCATATGGTTTTTTATCCTCTCCCTGCCCAAGGACTACTCCAATAGCTGTATCCGAGGCATCTGATGAAATTTGAAATGGCAAGTCCCAATTTGGTCCTCGAAAGACTGGGGATGTGACACAAGCTTCTTCAGATCCTGAAAGGCACATTCACATTTGTATGTCCAAAGAAAGTCAACATTACCTATCAGTGCATACAGAGGTGCAACAATATGTGAAAAATGTTTTATAAACCTTCTATAATAACCAGAAAATCCAAGAAAACTATGTACCTCTGTTTGAGTGGTAGTAGTGGGAATTAGCAAAAATATTTGGATTTTGGTTGTGTCTACCTATATGCCAGCTACTAAGATATAATGGCCTAGAATAAGTCCTTCATTCATCATCATATAGCATTTTTCATGGCTTAAACAAAGCCTGGTAGCAATGCAGCGCTGTAGGACTTTTTCCAGTGCGTCCAATGCTAGGTCAAAATCATCTCCATATGGTGTAAAGTCATCCATATATCCTTTGAGTCCTTCATTTACTAATTCTGAAAAGATGTTGAGGATAGCCCTTTGAAATGTGGAAAGAGCATCGCATAAGCCAAAAAGTAGAACTCTATAGGCAAATGTTCCCCCAAGACAAGTAAAAGTGGTTTTGTCTTGGTCTTCAGGGGAAATCTGAATCTGATTGTATCCACTGAAGCCATCTAAGAAAGAAAAGAATTTCTTTCCTGCCAAAGCATCTAATACTTTGTCGATGAATGGAAGGGGAAAGTGGTCATTTTGTGTTGCCTTATTTAACTCTCTATAATCTACACAAATCCTCCACTTTCCATTTTTCTTTGGTACCACCACAAGTGGAGAGACCCATTTACTATCGTAGATAGGGTAGATGAATTTGACATCTAAAAGTTTTTGAAGTTCAGCTTTTACAACATCTTTCAGATGAGGATTAAGTCTCCTTTGTGGTTGGTGAATAGGTCTCACATCTTTTTCTATGTAAATGTGGTGTGTACATAATTGGGGATCAATTCCTTTCATATCAGAGTAGTCCCATGCAAATGCTTCTTTATGTTTCCTAAATAGTTGGATGAGCTTCTCTTCTTGTTCAGAACTCAAGTTAGCATTAATGTTTAAAGTCTTTCCTGGATCAATTTCTACAATTTTTCTATTTGAAATAGAAGTAGTGGGTATTGTTTGTTTGTGTGTATCTTTAAGAGGATCTTCTTCTAATTCATTATCAAATGCTGCTTCTATCATGTGACATTGTATGTGGGAGATGGGTTTATCTTGGCTAATAAAATTGTTAATGGCATCATCTTCTGTTTGGTCTTTGAAATCAAGGGCCTCTTTTATAGTTAATGGAGATCTAATATTTTCGGTGAGGTATGATACAGGATACTTGTTAGTTTTTATTATTGTGACACTTGGTTGTGCTGGAGGGTATAAAGCTAGGTTCTTGATATTTTCCCCTCTGGTTATGCTCATATTTCCTTGTCGACAGCCAATATAAGCGTTGGCAGTTGAAAGCCAAGGTTTGCCTAAAATCAATGGATGTCCATCAAGTTGGTTTTTGGGGTTTATTATCAGAAAGTCAGCTGGATACTCCTAGGAGTCAACAAATACCATGGCATCATGTAGTGTACCCTCTGGCATAACCACCGATCAGTTAGCCAATTCTAATAAAGCAGAGGTCAGTTCTACTGATGTAATGCCTAGTTTTTGGCAAGTGGTAGTGGTTAAGATATTGATCGCACCTCCTAGATCAGCTAAGGCATTCGAGAAGGTTTGACCATAGATTTGTATGGTTACTATTGGATTTCCTAGGTATTTGTATTTAACGGGTGTTTCTTTTCCTGATAATAAGTCGGATAGAGTATCAACTACTTGGACTCTTGGATTGTTTATTATATTCCTCCTTGGTTTCTTTATACATAATTCTTTAATAGTCTTTGCATATATTGGGATGTCTTGAATGGCTTCAAGGAATGGAATTTTTATGTACAGGTTTTTTAGTTCTCCCAGAATGTCAAAATTAGGATATTGTTTAGGTCGAGGTATAATTAATCGTTCTGGGAATGGGGGAGAGGATGTGGTTGATTGATTATGTATTTGTTGTCTAGTCACATCCTCTTCTTGTGGCAGTTGTTCTATAGGTAACTGATTTTCACTTTGACCTGTTTTATCTCCCTCTATTTCGATGATACGTCTAGATCTTAATTGAAGGTCATTACACTCCCTTAGATTGGTTCCTATTTCTGGTGTTTCAATTATTTGAATAGATTGGACCGGTCTATTATTTGGATTAGGGTTGGGTTGGCCTGAGAGTTGCAGTCTTAAGTTAGGCTGGGGGTTTTGTTGTAAGGCTGGCAGTGTAGGTTGAGGGCGTGGGATAGTTCCTACTGGCTGATTCATCGGTCTTTGCCTGTTTGTTTGCCAGGCTTGACTTTGTAAAGTAGGAGGGGTCCATTGTGCATGATATACATTATTTTGCCAATATGGTGGGGTATAGGGAAAATTTGGCCAATTGGGTTGGCTTGGTTGATTCAATCATGGAGATGATGAAGGGAATGACTGTTGTGACCAATTCAAGAATGGAGGTTGATTTTTCTACATTGTATTATATTGTTGAGCATGATATTGTGGAGGATGAAAAGAAGAAGCTAGATCTGAAAACATACCTGATTGTCGTGGTTGCCATTGACAGCGTTGATTGAGTAGATACACTGATTCTGGCTCATCTTCCGCTTCCTTATATACTACTTTCAATCCAGGAAGTGAGGGACAACTTTCTATAGAATGTCCTTTCGTACAAATGGCACAAACTTGAACTGCATCTAATGGACACTCCTTATGGTTGTGTTTCTTCCTGCATCGGGGATAAAAGATTGCCAAATTTTGTTTTGCCTCCGCTTGCTTTTGTTTGGCCTGCATAATATCAAGTTGTGTTGTCAATGTCCCTAATATATTAGTTTTAAAATTTTATAATAAATTTCCAATTTCTTCACGAGTTACTCCTGCGGAAATTCTATTATGTCTTGCAAACCGATCATGTTCTACTGGTTTTAGTCTTATGCTACCTCTTGAGCTCCTGATACATAGATTAATAATGTCAGCAAACTTTTCTTGATAAATATCTCCTTTTCCCATAAAATTTAATGTTTCAATACACTGCGCCTTCATTCCCCTAATTAACGTTGTTTTTAATACATTATCAGGTAAGGGTAATGATGCATAAGGGGATCTTTGAATATTATACTGGAAACGTTCAACATACTCCTCTAATGTTTCATTTGGTCTAGCTACCATATGGAATATTTCATCTTTTAATTCTCTAGACTTGTAATAGTCTTGATAATTTTTTAGAAAAGACTCTTTCATTTGATCCCAGTTATTTATAACACCACCACCTAATCCCGTAAACCATCTTAAAGCAACCCCTTTTAATGTAGAGGGAAATAATTTCAGTTTCTAGGGATCAGTGGTATAGTCATATCCTCTACACAACATGTCAAATTCAAACAGGAATGCATCCGCATCCTCTGATGTAAGAGCATGGAATGTAGGGATATGCTGAAGAGGAATTGATTTCGTAGGTGCATTAGTTGCATTATCCACAATGGGATATTCCAGTGTAGAGGTTTGGCTGGTTTTGGGCCATTTGGTCAAATATATGCCAATAACCTTCTAGGATATCTGGGAGGGTATTCCTAGGTTGTCGAGGGGAAATGGCTTTAACAGGAATGGCCTTGACAACACTTCCTTTATCTAGGATAATGAGAGTACCTAATGTCTGGGGGGATTTAAGTTCTTCAGCTTTGTTATAAATGATTTTTGTAGCACTTCCCTTATCTGGACTACTTAATGGCTGAATTACCCCAAGAGGAGATCTTGGTTCTTTAGTTTCTCCTATCTCTCCTCTTCCTTCACAGAGGCTGCTGAGATTCCTTTCTTGTAATGGTTCTGGGCTAGAATTTTCAATTTCTTGAAAATCTTGCTCTGGTTCGACTATGCACCTTAGTAAAGGCTACAGATGGTGATCTTGTGGCCTGAAGGGAACTAGTAGGTTGTCTAGAAGCAACTTTTCTAAGTCCTACTGAAGGTTGAGATTCTGCTTTCTTAAGGATTTCGTATATAAAGGTCGATCAGCCAAGGGTCACCGGCCCCTTAGCTTTGTCAATCTTGGGTAGAGGGTTGGGATTCTTTTCTGGCTTTTTCTACTTAGTCATGCACAAAAATCAACTGCTATGTTCTACCCAAACAAAACAACAACAATTCTAGAGGAAAGTGGGCAGGGGAGCAGGGCTATTACATACTCCACACGCAGGTTCTTACCTTCTATTTTTAAAACCCAATTCTTTCCTAGCAGGCTATTTACACTACTCTGAGAAGAGGGACAAATGGCTACATTCTTTCCCCGACAACGGCGCCAAAATTTTGAGTCGTAAAAAGGGTCTTTTTCACCTCTAATTACCTCACATTAGTTTTTCAATCCAGGAATGTTTTGTTATTTCAAAGAGTGTCTCGGTTTAAGGTTGTCATTTGTCAGAGTAATGCTAGTAGTATAGTGCTCAACATACAAGAGTAAACGGATGCTTGAAACAAGAGCTACTTACGGTAAAGCACTTTAAAGCTAAAATCATGCATTTAGGGAAACTAAGCAATTTATTAGTCAAGGTTCCAGTAATAGTAACTCATCCCTCTGTAAACTGATGTAACTAAAAATAATCAAAGAACAGATCATCCAACTGGGGACTAGACAACAAATGTCAATGCCCACTACAGTTTCAGATCATTCTGCACACCTAAGCAATGATAACACAAATAATCAAGAAATGGAACAAAAACTAGGAAATGTAACAACAATTAGGAAATGGAACAGCAACTAGAAAATGTAACAACAACTAATTCTTCTGAACAACAACACCTGAATCTTCAGAAATAAGTGCAGCAATCGTATCCTACAGAAATCAGGTAGCAATCTTTACTCTAAGGGGAGGTCGGATAGCACACAGAAATAGAATGACAACTGATTAGCAATGAAATATAGAACAGTACTCAGAGTCAAATGTAAGTGCACGATAAACCAAGATAAATAGAACACACGACACACCTTAATATTGAGAAAAATAGTAATATGATTTTGGTACCACAAATATCAATTTTAGTTATAAAGAATAGCGATTGTAATTCATAATGGAACAATAACGTTAGTTGAAAATCAATCGTAACTAAATGTAAACCATAGATGAATACAACAATACCAACTTATGAATGTTATACCACAATTACTTTATAATTGAACAACGTTAACATTCCATAAAGACCAACAATATTAGATTAATGATTAAAGGAACTACAATGCATTACAGAGCTAGAGTCAACAATACAACATTCCTGTCACAGAGAATGAGATCACTTAGTCGAACATAAATCAAATACAACAGAGCCGTGATGTAAAATAACAAAACATATCAGATTACCGAACAAAGATGATAATGAAAACCATGCGCAAATGAAAGGTAATAGTATAGGAGCAAGTGTTCCACCAGGGTGGGGCCGTTAGCCTCCAGGGACACACCGCTTGAGGTCATTCCAGGATCAAAGACAAAACAACAACCAGGTTTATATTAACGCATTACAACAGGGTTATAACGGATCACTTCTCAACGAGAGTTGATGATCAAAGTCTCAAATTCAGAGAAAAGTTACATAGAAAAATGACAGCAGATCCCCCCCGGGCTAGCAGTGTTGCCCCTTCTTATAACAGCTAAGGCAGAGATATCGATGATGTAAAAATAGTTAAAGAAGCGATCCCTCAGGATCAAAGGATCCTGAGGGATTCACCAAACTGTTAATTCCCAGTTATCCATTTGTTTTCTTGCACTGAGTCGATATCTCCATTTCCTTTCCCTGGCTGATATGCTTTAATTTGGATCGCCTTGTTTGAATGTGGTTCCCCGCCAAAGGGACAACAGTTAACTTCGCCCTGTCTTTTTCTTTGGAATGAAAATATTTCATTTTTCCCTTTTCCTGCATAAGAAATGGAAATTATCAGTGTTTTCCTGTTGCATATTAATCCTACATATTTTGTCATGATTTCTTATTATCTACCTAGTTCATGATGCAAAGGGGCTGTGAGTTTTAATGAAAAGATGCCAAAATAATCAACAAAAACATACCTTCTTTAGTACTCCATAGTGACCACATGGGATTTTAATTTGATGTCAACTTTCCCTCTAATTGATAGTTTTAAATCCACCACTAACCTATAAACCATTAATTAACCCTGACCATTTGATCTAGCCTAACCCCTAACCCCTTAGACCCTATCTCACTAATCCTTAACACCTTAACCCCATTCTCGCTAGTAAATTCATTGAACCCTTAAGCCTTAAGCCCATAACACTTAACACCTAAACCATTCCACCCGAAACCATTAACCAATAACCACTTACCTCGTAAGCCCCATCAACTAGTAAACCCCCTTGGCCCTAAACCCCTAAAACTAACTTACAACCTAACCTATTAACCACTAAGTACCCCAACTTATAGTTTAAAGTTGTTTTTTTCGCAATTTGAATATTTTAAGATTTTTAAAGAGGTAATTTTATGACACATTATAAATAATTTTTTGGTCGATATTGTTTCAAATTTAATATTTATTAATAAAAGGTTATAAATTTAAATTATAAAAATAAATTAAAAATATTAATTACAGACTGAATTAAATATATTATATTATATATAATATATATATAGACTTCGAAAAGGAGATAAAAAAATATAAAAAAATATTATTTTGATTAAAAATATATTTTATTTTTATTTAGAAAATTTGTTACTACAATGTAACTTTTATTAAGTAATTTTATTAAATTTCAAAAAATTAAAAATCCAATCATTAGTACTACATAGGAGTTGGTAGTCTAGATGGAGTGTCAAATTAAGTGAGGGTGAGAAGCAAAAGCAAGAAATCAATGATTAAAATTGTGCAATTTATCAATATATTTATGGAATATGCTGAAAAATTTTGGGAAAATTGTTACTTTTCTTAACATGTAGAATGAGAGCCACTTTGTGAGATATATAGTCAGAACCATCAAATATAACCTATTCTTATTATGCCTTCATTTTTCACTCAAAAGATAAATCATACCATATGAACAGAAAGAACATTGATAGTAACATTGATTGTAGATCCACTTAAAAGTCTTTAAATATCTCACGTGCGTGCACACACACACACCAATAACCCATCCCTAGGTAACCTTTAAAATATTAACCCGTAACCCATTAGATCATATCCCCATAATCCTTAACACCTTATCCCATTCCTCCTAACTAAGCTGTGAAATCCCTAATCCCCAAACCATTAACCAATAACCCTTTATGGCCTAAGCCCCTAAAATATTAACCCCTAAGACAACCTAACCACTTAATCCATAACCATAAAACCCTTAGACAATAAACCCTTAATTTACAAAAAAAAAAATGCAACATAAAGACATATAATGAATAACTTACTAAGGGATGATATTTATGTTTAGTGATGTAGTGGAGGTAGTCAAATTTCTCCTTTTCTTGAACTCCAACAGACTCAATTTTTACAAAGAAATTCTCTCTCAAGTTTTGCATTAAAGCCTCCTCAATATTCACATGCTTGTTCCTATTTCTCATTTTTCTCTAGGGACAAGCACACCTTACTCTTATTAAATTGAAATATTTTTAATCATAGCTCGATATATATATATATATTATATATATATTATATTATATATATTATAATATATATATATTATCGCGTAGTAATGTGGGGTCCAACTAAAACGTGTCACAGGTTGGCCCAGACTTGGGGTCAGAGGTCAAGCCTTTGCCTTGCAATTCTCATCTACACATGCCAAATCAAATCAACAACAACTAGGCTAAATGGGATTTTCATCTAGATTAATGCTACATAGGTCGGCAATATGTTTGTTTATAAAATTTCTCACCCACTGAGCTTGACTCCTGACTACTATAGGCTAACAATGGCTTTGACTTGACTCTTCTGGGTGACTTTCATATTGTATAACCTCAACCCACGTGCTTCTCAAACACAATTATTTCTAGATTAATCGCCTCCACTAGTCTTCTCTTAGGTGTAATGAATCTAGATATGAAGATTCATCGGCCTCCCTATGACTCATGCCTTCTTATTGGAAGATGCTTCTTCGAGGTCGGGCCATCTCTTATCGCCGCATTCCTTCTTGCGAGTTACATGGTCCTTTTACACTCCTTATTCAAAACCATAGGCATATGCATATCATCCTGTAGTTTTAATACTCTAGACTCTATTTTCCTTTATAGAGTCAACACTAGACCTTTTTACATTTGAAATTGCAAGGCTTTTCCAAATGAGATAGAAAATACAACACACATACAAATCACCTCCTACCTAGAATAGGGATTGAGGGTGAACAATAACCTATGTATGCACAATTCTCTCATTCATTAGTTTTCTTCAATCACAGGCATTTACCAAGATGAGATAAGGGATTGTGTTTCCTAAACTATGAACTGACATAACCATATTTATAGAGAGACTACATAGAGAAACCACACACATGTACATAGAGGAGATCCGAGACTAATTCTCATTCATTAAGAAGAAAAAATGTGCACAAGTCTTATAGACATCCTATCTGAATTCTTCCTTATACTACATTGGGATTTACCTCACCCTATCAAACACACACTTCTATACAATAGTATTGACTTAGGAAAATATCTCAACATAAATAGCAAGCATGGGACATTTTTCCAATAACCTAAAAAAACCAGATTCATAGCTCTACACATGCTACATTGACAAAGGCCCACATGGCCAATAACCACAATAAACTGACACCTCAACCTAACACTTGGCACTAATTACAAAGGCCCAATTGGCTAAAAACCAACTGCTACTAAATATCTTAATATTGCAACGATCCATATTTTTAGTTTAGAATCAAAAGATTATAATTTCTTGATTAAAATGAGTGAAAATAATTATTTTTTACAAAATTTACAAATGATCCCTTTTTAGTTTCCAATAAAATAATATGCCTAGGGTTGATGCTCCTGCATCAGACTCCCTAGGTGGAAAACATTTGACCTCTTGGTCAAATATGTTGAGTCCTCCAGGATCTCAAACAAAGCCTTGTTGTTGTCCATATGCCCAATTTTGCTGCTGCTCTAGTCATGACTTCATTTTGTAAGGAACCCAAATTTGATTCTTCTACACTCTATTGTCCTTACCGAGGAAATCTCATGAAAACAACCAGTTGTTGGATTTATTTCTCCTTCCACGATACCAAATTTTATTTTGTAGTTGTTTCACCCTTGCCATGCTGATGCAATAATTGTACCATTTCCCATCTACTTCCTTTATCAACGTTATTATCTCCTCAACCTCCATGTCCAATCTGTCTTTTTGTTGGTTCATACCATTTCTTCTTTGCTAGTAAAAAATGTTGACACCATTAATCCTCATCAATTTCTCCATGGTTTCAATCTCCATCTCATTATATGGCCTCCATACTGTACACCCTTATCGCAATAAGTAAAATTAATAATTCCAAACTATTGGAAACTTTTATTCCTGTTTGCTACCTTGTATTCCTTGGTTGCAAATAAAATAAATTTTCCTAAAACAAACTAGTCTCATTACTCTTCTCCTCTCGTTCTTATCTTGACAATATTTTGCTTCCTTTAATCCTACAACTATGCTTATAACAACTTGTTCACCATATAAGTTTGGTGCTTAAAGAATTTTAACTTATTTCGATCCTTAGGCTACATTCTCTATGCAATATTCCTCAATCTTGGGGTTGTCCAACCAATCTTTTGAAAATTTTAACTCTTGTTCATATTGTGAAAAAAAATGCTTGAATGTTGTCCTCTTTTCTCATTGTTGGTGTCTCCATGAGTTAGTTTTTCACCCTTGCCTCTGGTTTTAACAACTTTAAAGAGTTGTCCCTCATCTTGTGCATGGTCATCTTCAGAAGTCAATTTCAATTTGGTTGTAGGGATAGTTCCCTTTAGTCTATGCAAGACTTTCTTTGATGGTTGTTGAGAGACAAGTTTACTTCTTTGTGCCCTTTCTTCTCCAACTCCATATCGACATTTTCCTCTTTTGGAACAACCTGTCCAAATTCTCCATTTGTCAATACACCTTTATAATAATTTAACTAGAGTTTTTTTTTCCAAAGTGAAATACATTATGTTTCCTTTTGCTATTTAAAGTTCCCTTGGAATTCCATTCTCATTTACTACATCATATCCATTCCACTTCCTTTCATTGGCTGAATTTTCCTTTTTGTCTCTATCTCTTAGAGAAAACTTCACGTTGTCTTCCGTCATCCATACACAATTTATTAATTTAAAAAACATAAGCGTCTCTAGCCTCCTCCTCTATAAATAGCTCATCCTATTGTTTTGGACTCTTTTCATAGTCCATGAGACTTTTTTTTAGTCTCCTCTCCTTATCTCGAAGGAGTGGTCCTCCTTCTAGTTTGTAGTAATGAATTGCTCCTTCCTTAGGCTAAGCTTCTCTGAGCTCTCCTTCCTCCATCCAGGCTTTTATCAATGGCCTTACTGTTCTTTTCCACAACTCTCTAGACTTTGGGGATTTCTTCTTAATATCCTTGTGTCTGATAGGTACTCTAACCTTTTTTATCAGACTCCATTTCCGGTCTTCTTCCCTATCTTGTAGCAACTTACTTATCTCATTAAGTCTTGTCATTAACTTAGAAATATCCTTATCAAATTCCTCTGGACTTAACTTCCTCCTCATTCCATTTCTAATAGAATCCTTCTCTCCTCTGTTGTAGATTTTACTCGAACCTTCATCATGACCAAAAATGGTCACCTTCTTCCTTCTTTGCATGTCCTCCTCCATGTTCATCGTGAGTTGCAACCTTGCCTTATAACAAACCTCACTTGTTACTTGAACAACTCACCTTCTCTTGGCTATTGCTGTCCCTCTTAGTTCCCTCCTTTGGAACCTCTTAATAACTCTTTTCTCCTCCATGGTTTTTTCACCTTCTACTCACCTCCTTAGAACTTCTCTCATTCTCTAATTCTTCAGGACTCCATTTATCTCCTTCTCTCCTTTCCTACCTCAGATGGAATTATTCAAATGCATCCTATTTACTGCAATACACTTTTTGCCACAGTCTTGGAGAACATTACTAGATTTCTCTTCAAATATCATAGTTAATCATATTATAATACAAATTATTTATCAAATTAAATTTAAAGACTGGATTTACCTTCTTTAATGTTGGATCATTCTTCTCTACTCAGACGTACTCTACTTCCAAATCCCTTGTATTCTTCTCTAATAATTCTTATTCAATTCCCTTCATTTCTTTGTCTCCTTTGAGTGAAATTTCCTCAATCTTGTTTGCCACAGGACTCTTCATTTTCTTGAACCATTTCCTCTCCCTATGAAATTTATACCAATTTTTTAGGATTCTTTTATGTCATGGTCTCTCAATTTCCTTAATTTTGGTTTTATAAAGAAAAGAAATTGTCAGTCATAAACAATAAAATTTGTATCACCTTTCTCTTGGCTCCAAGAAAACATCTAAACTCTAGTTCCTCCAAAGAGAAAATCTTGTGCTCTCTCTGACATCCTTTGTCTGAGCTTTCTTGTCCATACTACAAGCAATCCTTTGAAACCCCTTCTAGTGTTGGTTGTAGTTTCTGTTACTCTGGGATCTTATACCAATTCACATAGTGGAAATGATCAAATTTTCCATATTCTTTAACTGAAATATGACTCAAATGTTTACAAAGAAATCCTCTCTCATGTTTCTCATCAAAATCTCCTCGAGATTCATGTTTCTATGCCTATTTATCATTTTCTTTTCTAGGGACAAATGCAACTTACTTTTATTAAATCATAACCTTTTTAATAATAGCTTGATATATATATATATATATATATATATATATAGTTGTTGCACAGTAATGTGGGGGTCCAATCAAGATAGGTCATAGGTCGAGCCTTTGCCTTGCAATTCTTCCTCGCACATGCCGATTCAAGTGAATGATGACTAGGCCAATTGGGACTTTCGTCCTACCTAACTATAGGATTTTTTATAAACTCATGCACCCACAGAGCCCCACTCTTGACTAATGTAAGCTAATGATGGCTTTGACTTGAGTCTTGTTGCCAACTTTCATATTACAGACCCTCAACCCACTCACTTCCCAAACACGATTGTTTCTAGACTAGTTGCCACCAATATTCTTCTCTGAGGTGCAACGAAACTTGATATAAAGATTGATGCAAGCCTCAACCCGCAAAACCCAGAATCTTTAAACTCTGTCTATGCATGTAACCGTGCATTGCAATACACAGTAAATCCAGCATATTATCCCTGATAAATGTTAAAATCTCTCAAAGTTCGTGACAATACATATGCACAGAAATCATTGAAATAATTAATTAAGAAATAAATTATTTACAAGAGAAATCATGGCCTAGTCATGGCCTCTTCTTCTTCATGCTCACTCATTCTCTCTCACTCTCTCTGATCCTCAATGTCCTTGAGGCTACATTATTTATAAAACTTAACATGATTAAAAAATCCTAAAATCACTCAACTAAAACCTCTAAGAGTCTACATGCAATGCATACACATGGCAAAAACATCTTAAGACTTTTTCCCATCTTTTTCCCTGTTCTAAAATAGAAAAGCCTTCCTTATCCACATCTATTGCTTTTATGTCTAAAAACACTCCTTATTTTATTAAAAATAACAAAATATTTAAAATAATCACACCTCCCTTTTTATTCCATATTTACAGATGAAGAGGGTCTTGATGCTCCTGCATCATACACCCAACCTTAAAATTAATCGTGATCTCCTGATCATGTGTTCGGATCTGTGTATGCCTGGATCCCACACCTTGTGTTGCAAGTCATCATTTGCCGCTGCTTTTGTCTGTTGTTCTTCTCCAGGTCTCCACACCTTATGCTGCATCGCTCCACTGGCTGCACTCTTGCAATCTTCTGTTGTCTTCTTTTTGCTGCTTCTCCTCTTTTGCTTCACTGGTGCTGGTCTCTTCCAGGATTCCTTCATCATTATCCGCCTCATCGCTTCAATTTCTTTGTCTAATAGACTTTCTCCAGTATCTTCATTTAATCTTGTATTCACAAAACAATTGTTAGAATAAAAATCATAAGGCTTCAGTGCCTCTCCTGCTGCTATCACTGTTGTCTCAGCTGTCACTATGGATGTTGTTGCTGCTATCACCATAGATGTTGCTACCTCCCAAACTTCCTGTCCCTCTGCAACATTCCTTTGTTTGTCACTTACAATTTCATCTGTAACTTCATCTGCAACTTCATCTGCCACTTTTCCCTCTTGTTCACTGCACTGGCCTCTTTTTTCTACAGTCTCCTTATCATAATGTGGATTCTCCAACCAATATTCTAACAATGCAATCTCTCGGTAGCATCGCTGAAGCACCTCATCATCACTTGCGTACATACATAAAATTTCAGTATCAACTGTTACTTCCTTTATTTGTGCTTCAGACTGATTCACTTCCACAAGAACTTCCTCTTGTGCTGTAACAATTTCATAAGATGGCACATCCTCCTCAACACCTGCAAACATACACAACTCATCAGTGTTAAAACTGCAAGACTTTTTAGTTCTGACTTCTTCCTTCAACACTTTCCTTTTAATATATCTGCATGTGGGATTTTCAAACTCCAACTCTGGCGCAAGAACTCTAAGTCCCTTTTTCAACAAGGCAATCAAAATTTGCCTCAACCTCCTCTGCAATTGTCGCCAAATCACTCTCTTTCCCTTTAGTGGAAAGATCCATTTTCCTTTCTGTTTTTCCTGCTTCTGCAGCCGTTTTTCCAGTGCCTGTAACTATGCCTTTATTTCTGCAATCTTTCTTTCTCAAACTCCAACAGTCATCTCATCTCTGTGGCTTCTTTTTGAACCTGTGTTTTCTCCTTTATGACTTTTAGTAGTCTTCTCCATTGCCATAAGTTCTTCACCTATGCGTTGCATGAAGCCTCTACCACAGCAAGCTCTCTTGCTGCCACTTACCTCACCAATCCTTCCCTCCGGATCTGGTCTTTTGGTAATCATAGTTCCTCTGCTAGAACCTTTTGAGCATCCTCCACTGCTCATGTAGGCTTCCCTCATCTGCAACTTTATTCAACCTCTGTTGAATC
>APFE031033063.1:0-13592 GCA_000404065.3 Pinus taeda | reverse complement strand
GGGGATGATAGGAAGGCTAGAATTGTTGGTCATGGAAAAGTAAAGTTGAAGTTGCAAGGTGGAAGGGTTAGAACACTTCTGGGTGTTCTGCATATTCCTGCATTAGCCAGAAATCTAATTTTTGTAAGCAAGTTGGATGATGCAGGTGTAAAAACACTGTTCGAGAAGGATACCTGCAAGATGGTTTGGGGAGCACTGGTATTGATGTGGGGAGTTCGGATTGGAACTCTGTACAAGCTACAAGGTAGCATGGTCATTGATGGGTGCAACAGTTCTATGGTTCCTGAAAGTGGAGCATAAAATCTAGTGGCCTTTGGAGAGAAGACCATGTTGTGGCATCAAAGGCTTTTATATATTGGAGAGAAGGGCCTTCGAATACTTCATGGTAGAGGTATCGTAGAAGGTATGAGTAATAGCTCTCTGGATTTTGATTTATGGGAAAATTGTGTATATGGGAAGGAGAATCAGGTGAGTTTCCCCTTTGATAGTAAGAGGGTGAAATAGATATTAGAGCTTGTGCACAGTGATGTGTTTGGACCTGTGAAGGTTCCATCACTAGGTAGGTTTGTGTACTATGTATCATTTATATATGACTTTTCAAGGAATACATGGATATATTTCCTTAAGAGGAATTTTGAAGTCTTTGACAAGTTTAAAGAATTTAAGGCTCTCGTGGAAAATCAAACAGAGAAGAAAATAAAGGTGCTGAGGACAAATAATGGTGGGGAGTTTTCCAAAAAGGAATTTGAAGAATTCTATAAGAATTGTGGTATAGCACGGTAGAAGAATACTCCATATACACCTCAGAAAAATGGAGTTGCAGAAAGAATGAACAAGACATTGATGGAAAGGGCAAGAAGCATGCTCAGTGGTGCCAGTTTAGGACAGGTATTCTAGGCAGAGGCAGTGGATACTGCATGTTACCTGGTCAATAGGTCACCTTCATCAGCATTGGAGGATAAGACTCCACAAGAGGTATGGATTGGTAAGAAACCCTCCCTTTCACATCTGAGGGTATTTGGATGTGATGCATATGTACATGTTCCAAAGGAGAAACGAAACAAGTTGGATAGTAAATCTGAAAAGTGCATCTTTATTGGGTATAAGGATGGTTTAAAGGGTTATAAGCTTTGGAACCCAGTAACAAGGAAAGTTGTGTACAGCCGAGATGTGGTGTCCAAAGAGGTGAAAGATGTTATTAAACATGAAGTCCAACCAAAGGAACTTGAAAAGATAGAATTTGAGCTAAAGGAGGAAGAATCAGACTCTATAGCAGAGGAGGAATCAGAAGATGAAGAGCCACAAACTCCAGGTGTGAGAAGATCAGTTTGAGAAAGAAGGCAGCCAAAAAGGTATAGTCCATCTGCTTTCTGTTCAAATTTTACTTTATCTATTACTAATGATGATCCCAGAACTGTGAAGGAAGCAGTAGATTTAGAGGATGGAAAACTCTCGAAAGAGGCCATGGTTGATGAAATGGCATCTTTGCACAAAAATGAGGCTTGGGATTTAGTGGAGTTGTCGACTGGAAGGAAACTCAATGGCAGAAAATGGGTGTTCAAGAAGAAGACAAATGCAGAAAGAAAGGTGGAGAAATACAAAGCTCGGTTGGTAACAAAAGGTTATTCCCAGGTGCCGGGAATTGATTTTGGTGATATTTTTTCTCCTGTTGCCAAGGCAACTTCTATTAGATTACTTTTATCTGTTCCTGTTGCTTTTGATTTTGAGGTAGAATAGATGGATGTGAAGTCAGCATTTCTTCACGGGGTTTTGGAAGAGGAGATCTACATGAAGCAACCTGAAGGCTTTGTGGTGAAGGGTAAGAAAGAACTGGTATGCAAGATAAATAAATATCTGTATGGGTTAAAACAGTCACCAAGGATGTGGTATCAGAAATTTGATACATTTATATGGGGACTTGGCTTCGCCAAAAGAAAAGTAGATCACTGTGAGTATTTTAAATTAATTGGTGACCGTGTTATTTATCTGGTCTTGTATGTGTATTTTAAATTAATTGGTGACCATTTGTCCTCCAAATTTGACATGAAAGATCTTGGTGCTGCAAACTATATTTTGGGCATGAAAATTAAAAGAGATCGGACAAAGAAGAAGCTCTGGTTAAACCATAGGAAGTATGTCGAGACAATATTGCAGACATTTAATATGCAGGATAGTAAACCGATGAAGGTTCCTATTCCTGTAGGTGTAAAGTTATCTGTTGAACAGTGTCCCAAGACATAAGAAGAGGAAGAGGCATGTCTCGTGTTCCATATGCAAGTGCAGTCGGTAGCCTAATGTATGTGATGGTTTGTACTAGTCCAGACATTGCACATGCAGTGGGAGAATTGAGCAGGTTTATGTCAAAACTAGGGAAGGAGCACTAGACAGCAGTGAAGCGGGTTTTCAGGTATTTGTGTGGCACTAGTGATTATGGTTTGTGCTACCAAGGAAGACCATGATTTGATAGAGTGTTGGATATTCGTGGCTTTGTTGATGTAGATTGGGTTGGAGATATAGATCAGAGAAGATCTACAAGTGGGTATGTGTTTAACCTATTTGGAGGTGCAATTAGTTGGATGAGTAAGAAACAATTTTTAGTGGCACTATCAACTACAGGGGAAAAATACATGGAAGCCACTCATGCAAGCAAGGAAGCAATTTAGTTGTAGAGATTGTGTTCAAGTATGGGGTTAGTACAGGGAGCTATAAGGATAGATTTTGACAGCCAAAATGCAATTTTCTTGGCAAAGAACCCTGCATATCATTCAAAGGCAAAGCACATTTATGTTCAGTATCACTTTGTGAGGGCTATGATAGAAGAAAAAAAGTTGTTGCTGGTAAAGATGGACACTTTGAAGAATACTAAAGATGCATTGACAAAATCTATGAGCTCTACATTGCAAGGCTAGATAAATGACTAAGCTCTCTTGTGGCCCCCTGAGGAAAGAAAACAACAAGTGGGAGAATGTTGGGTTTTGTTATATTCTTTCCACAACTAGCCCACGTAGTTAATCGAGGGGTTAGAAGGGGCGGAGCCCCCCCTCGTTGCACCGATTACATAGCGGGGGGAGTCATAGGGGGTTTGAGGGGTGCAAGTAACCCCACTCTATGGGGTCCAGGGCAGCACCCCGGAAAAATTTGTTTTTGGACCCTATATTAGGTGGGGCGAACCTACCTATGGTTTTGTACATAATTTTACACACGTGGTTTTGGACATGATGGTTTTCGGTCCATGGTATTGGATGCTTCAGCATGTATAAATATGTATTGCAACATTGAAAGGAACATAATGAAAAATCAAGTTGGTAGTCCCGATTTTGGGATCCAGGGGAAATCTCTGTGTATATGTGTTTTATGTGTTATGCTCTCACACTATTTATTTTCTGTGTTTTAGAATTTATATGCAGGTAATTTTTTTACATGGTTAAAACCTACACCGTCGAGGTTACAGTAGTATAGGTGGAGTTGGGAGGTCTTCGCGACAAGATCTCCATGCCAGAAGAGTGACTCAGGGGCGAGTCACCAGATTTGTGTTGGGAATGGGTCCCCTAGGGTCAATTTTTGAGTTAAAAGCCCAAGTTTTTGGGTTAAAGGCCCAAGTTTTTTATAAAGAATGTAAAATATCTGCATTTTGTGGTCGCGGAGCGTGAAGATGTAAAGAGTCATGAAGGGTTTCCACCCTCAGTTTATGTAACTTGTGTCAACTTTATGAGATCCACCCTTGGTCCGCGAACCATGGGATTATATAAAAAGGGAATTCTTAGAAGAGTCTAAGGTAGTTTTAGTTCATTTCATATATGTTTTGAAGAGTCATTGATGTAATGGACGTCTGAGAGCTAAAAGCGAAGAGTATTAGCGTATGAAAGACGCTATGCAGCTGTGTGCATAGATTCCTAAGGTAGAAGTTTGCAGTTGAGTGCACAAACCCCTGCAGCTGTGTGTGCAAGGTAGTTAGAGTCTGTAAA
The DNA here is from genome assembly GCA_000404065.3 of Pinus taeda. Taxonomy (NCBI): domain Eukaryota; kingdom Viridiplantae; phylum Streptophyta; class Pinopsida; order Pinales; family Pinaceae; genus Pinus; species Pinus taeda. Next base: position 9,627 of record APFE031033063.1, on the reverse strand, counting down.
GGAGATTTGAACATCAATAAAGATAATTATTCTGGGATTACCTATGTATGATCTATTTTACTTTTGTTATGGATGCACACGATTATGTTATGTTGAATATTGGGTTTATGATTTAATGCTATATTGATGTGCAAATCTATGTGTTTTACTTTGTTATATGAACGCAAGTAGGAATATATGTTTACATGAATATAATCATAATGCATGTTGAAGTTATCCACTACTTAAGCTAATATGGGTAAATACAGCAGTAAGAGTAATTACAGAGGTGCGTAAGTGTCTAAATCACCTGTTTAGGTTATGTGAAAGATAGTCATAGACCTTCGTGGAGGTCTAGAGGATGACCAAGGGAAGTATATCAATAAGCCCTAAAAGGCTTATCGATCTATGCGAAGGAACGGTTAGGGTATAAAGCGACATCACTTCCATCTTAGGGTAAGGAAAATCGATTCCTGCATCCCTCGATATTGCTTCAGGTGATAATTTAGTCTGCGCTCCGCGGATTGATGTCGAAAGGGCCACTAGTGTAGGGATTTGCTTGCCTAATTAACGTTGAACCTGAGTCAGGGCCCATCAAGCCAATAATGTGGATGATCTATTCATTACAGGTGTGGAGAGAAGAATAAAAAAATGCAAGAAAATGATGGCAACTAAATTTGAGATGAAGGATCTATGACTAATGCACTATTATCTAGGTATGGAAGAATGGAAAAGTCTTGGGGAGATATATTTGGCGCAAGGAAATTATATCATAAAGTTGTTGCAGAAATTTGGAATGATGGGTTCCAAGCCCATGACTACTCCCATGATTACCAATCTCAAGAGGTTGAGGATCTCTGACTCAAGTCTCATAGATCCTACCTCCTCTCATGAGTTGGTAGGTTCTTTGATGTATCTAGTAAATACTAGGTCAGATATATGCTTTATTATGAACATACTTAGTCAATTTCAGTTGGAGCCTCGTCATGATCATTGGATAGTTACCAAGAATATATTGAGATATCTTCATGGTACAATACATCACTTCCTATAGTACAATAGAAAGGAATTCAAGTTGATTGGCTTCACATATTTTGATTGGGGTGGCAGTGAGATTGATGGAAGAAGCACTATTGGAGGATGCTTTAGTTTTGGATCTGCCATGATCTCATGGATGAGTACAAAGCAAGATCATGTTGCATTAAGTAGTGTTGAAGCATAGTACGTGGTTGCATGTGAAGTAGGAAAGGAGATTGTATAGTTGAGGAAGCTTATGATAGATTTGTTCGAGAAGCCTCGGGATCCTACTGTGATTAATTGTGATAACCAAAGTTGTATCAAGATGTCTAGAGATCCTATGTTTCATACTAGGATGAAGCATATCAACAATAAGTTCCACTATATTAGGAGCTTGGTGCAGGGATTGTGAAGCTATAGTATGTCCCAACAGACAATCAGGTAGTTGATATGCTAAAAAATTCTCTTCCTCATAAGAAGTTTGAATATCTTAGAAGCATGCTTGGTTTAGTTGAGATTGTTGATTTTGTTGATGATGATAAAAGTTTGGATGATATTGTTGAGGCCTTGTGTGTGAGACACGTTACGTGGGAGGACATCTGGCTAGCACTATGTGTTGATGTCTAGTTCTCAAAGTAGGGAGGGTGGCATTGGTCATGGAGCTCTAACCTCGGATACACACCTATATCTATGGGTAGATGGTTAGAAAGTAAGCCCGATGGTACCTAGAGAGGCTGAAATATTTATTCCATGTTAGACCCACTTGGATAGATTGCCCTGGTCAGCAATCTTGTTTGTGGCATTGTGGTTCCTAAACTGTTGAGAGACCTTGGATAGATTTCCTCGCTCAATAATATAGTCCATGGCACTGCAATGCCTAAACTCTTCATAGTTCATATAGTTTGAGATCTTTCATATGAATACCTCCCTAGTTAAGAGGGAGTGTTGAAAAAATGTAACTAGGTTCGGTCTTCATAAAATGTATTTGTCAAAATAATTTTTATTATTATTAAAATGACTTATTAAAGCATGGATTCCATGCTTGGTTCATCATTTTATTAGTCAAAGTCCCCATTGTGGACTCCTAGGGTTAATAAAGAGTCATTAGAGTCATTGTATATTTTATAAGGCCCATCTTGGGCTTTCGAACAATGTAAAAATAATTATTTTTTATTCAAAAATGAATTATGTAACCTCCACAGCAGATCGGCCTCAAGAAGATCAATTCAGCCTCAAGGAAGGAAATTTGACCTCATTCGAAGGCTATATATACAAGGCAGTTTGACTTAATTTGGAGCGTCCCACTCACACATAGTCCGATATATGTTGCTAGAAGCTTGGAAAAGTGTGAAGGTGAAGAAGAAGGCCAAAAGGAGTGTGAGTTTGGTCAAGGAGGAAGGGAAGAACAAAATCAAAGTTTTGGTGTATCTATCTCTCTCTTGTGCGGGCTAGTTTAGGAGATCGAAGTCTCCTTGTCAAAGTTGGAGTTGATGTTGATGTCGGAAGCTAAAAATTTGAAGTTACTAGGGTTGAAGTGTTGATGCTGTTAGGTCAAAGGTTGGATCGAAGAAGGAGAGGTTGGATTGGTGTGATTGAGGTCTTTGTCTAGGTTGAAGAGTCTGAAGGAAAACTATTGAAGGAAGAGATTTTGACAGGGTTTTCCCCTAGATAGGTGTTTTTCCTTGGAAGAGTGACTACATCTTGTGTCTTGTGTTTTTTATCTTAATGCACACATAATTTGGTAATTTATTGATGAAAAGATAATATAACAAATAAGTAAAACAATCCAACATAATTCATAAGTAATTATCAAGAAAGAGACATCTAAACCTAATCCTACTAGCATTGATTTCTCAACATGAAGAACACCAGGAGTTTCCTTGGGGCTGAAGCTTTGGTTCTTGACTTGTTGAGGAACTGTTGGGATGGGGTCCCTGGGGTCAATTTTTGTCAGTAAAGTCAAATTTTGTAATATTTTTGTTAAAGAATGTAAATTCTCCACAAAATGTGGAAGCGGAGCGCGAAGTTAAGTAAGAGTCAAAGGGGCACTAGTCCCTTATGGGTAGGTGATAGGATGGTTTTAAGACCCACCCATGGCCCACGGACCATGTTATTGTAATGAAAATACTATATATAGTTGATTCATAGCAAGTCTAAGAGAATAACAGGGGAGGAAAAATTATTGTAAGGGCAAGGTGCTAAGGCAGGAAAAGTCGGTTTCTTGTACTTAGGCAAAAGGGGAAGGCTCCTGCAGTTTGAGTATGTAGGCCCCTATAGCTGGGTGCGCAGGGATAAGAAGTTTGTATCTAAACATTTACATCTTAATAAAGATTGTTTTTAGCCGAAGTTGTGCACATGTGCCTTGTTTATTCACTTTTGTTTAAGTTTATGTATCTTCGCTCTATGATTCGTTTTATGTGAATTAATACTTAATTTTTGCATGAAATGGATGGATCTGTAATGTTTACGCATAATAAGTATAATTAACCTCCTTCGCAAAGATCAGGGAGTCATTAGATAGATTCGCCTTAGCTAACTGTTCGAAAAGGGTAGATCTACGTGTGATCTGATATTCACCCTATGAGTGACATCAATTAAAGATTTATTAAACAAAGGTATTACAAACTCATGTGCTGGTGTGTGTTCTGTGTTATTAAAACAATGGATCGATCAGATTGCCAATACACAAACATTTAAAATGGAAAGACACAGAGAAATACAGTAAGCAAACATAAAGACACAAGAATTTTGATAAGGAGTTCACCCTATTCTCCAGGGCTACATCTCCAGTCCAGCTTTCAGTGGTGACCTTGTTTTATTGTGTCTTTAAGCAGAGAATTACAATACAGGGACTCAATGTGAGTTATCCTGCAGCAGGTTTTGCTTGGCAGGGTGGTTCTTGGATTCCCCAAGCCACTGGAGTACACAGACTCTTCTTCTTCCTACCAGCTCTGTGACCTTCTGGTCTACAGTGGCAAGAGCCCAACGTGGTGCTCAACCCAGACAGATTCCTCTATGGGATGGTTTGAATCTCTCAAGCTCTGGTGCTCCATGCTGCTACTGGTTAGATCGGCCCTCTGTCTCTTCCTGTTGTTGCTTTACTGCCTTCTTCTCTGGTTTCTGTCTCTCAGTGTTCAACTGTGTATTCTATTTCATTGTTCGTGGCTTTTAGCCGTTCGAACTCGTGCCCATTCAATTCCTCTTCCACCTCTATTAATTCACCTTCCGCAGCTATGCTTGAAGTTCCTTGTTCGACGTCAACATGAATGCTCAGGAAGTGGCCACGTGTCCTCCTCTAAATAGCGCCACCTTGCTTCGTTTGTTCATTTCTTCGGTTTCATCGTGGATGCGTTTTTCCTCCACTATGGCGATCAAACAGACCTTAAATCTTTACAAACACGACTTAATCCTTCATTAATTCCACTTCCTCCATCGGGCGCAATCTCAGTCGTCCGATCTGGATTCCCCAGATCCAACGGCATACGCATGTCCCGCGTGGTTGACCTGCTCGACCGATAACGCGCGATAAACGGCGGTTTTCTCTCACCTCCGCCACCATGCGTCAATCGTTGAGTGGGATTGCTCCGCTTTCTCCAAAATTGTTTACCATTTGAGGGCGCCCCGATCAATACCACTGGTTTCCAGAGCGCGGGTCCCACCTTGTACGATTAGTGTTTTTTGCCTTTTCCGCCCACGGTTCTCCGGTTCGCCATGTGTCCAAGTGCTCGGGATTCCTCCATTTTGGCCCTGTTTGCCCAGCGATGCGCTAATCGCACATCAAAATCCACCTCTGTTTCCCGATCTGGGGCTCCCAGGGGTTAATTTTGCTTCTCGCGCAATCTCCATGGGCCTCGGTCAGCGTGCTTTGACCGGGGTCCTCATCATTCCATGCTGGCTGCCATTGCCACTGGTTCAGGGTGTTTTTTATTGTTGTTTTGGATTTCCTTAGAGAATTTCTCCGACCTGATAGAGTCATGGTTCTTGACAGTCTTTTATGGATCCAATTTGGATCATGGCCTTCCCACTAAAAAAGCTTTTGGACCACCAAAAGCTGGTTTTCAAGCATCGACTAAGTGAGGATATTGTTTTCTCACTTGTCCAATTTCAATCCACTTTGCACTTCTTGGCTTTGAACCTTTGAGCCCAATCCTAAGGCACTCAATATCTCCCCTACGTGTTGTCCTCACCTTCCTGTCCAGCACTGTATCTTCCTGCAACTCATTGAGATACTCAGGTAGCAGTTCATCAATAGAAGGCAATTGACTTTGCTCTTCAGGATCCTCAATCATCGAAGGTTCAAATAATCTCAAGAAATTGACATTTATGACTGAGTAGATGTGCATGTACACTGGTAGATCAAGGCAAAAAGCATTTTCACCAATTTTCTCAAGTATCCTAAAAGGTCCATACCTGATAGGCTTTAGCTTTTTACCTTCACCTTGCATCCTGTCCTTGCTGATATATAGCCAAACTTGGTCTCCAACTTGAAAACTATACTCCATTCGATGCTTATCATGCCTAGCCTTGTACTTGGCCTGGCTCTTTTCCAACTATTCCTATACTGCCTGGTGGATCTCCTGGATTTGTTCAATGAACCTAGCTGCCTTATCCACATCACTGTGTCCATCAACCATGGTATCTTTACCAAGGACAAAATCCAAAGGGGACCTTGGTGTGAAACCAAAACAGGTCTCAAAAGGATATATCTGTGTAGAAGAGTGTTTGGCTCTATTGTAAGCATGCTGCACATAACACAAGTGTTCATCCCAAAGCTTAGGATATTTTCCGCAATACCCTCTCAGTAACTAGATCACTGTCCTGTTTACTACTTCTGTCTGGACATATGTTTGTGGATGAAAAGTTGTGCTCTTCCTTAATTTGGTGTCCATCAGTTCCCACAAACTAGACCAAAACTTCCCCACAAATTGGGTGTCTCGATCAGATATAATGGAAGTGGGCAATCCAAAATGAACCCATACATGTTCAAAGAACAATTTTGCAGTTTGTTCAGTTGTAATCTATTTACTACAAGGTATCAAAATACACATTTTGTTGACCTATCCACAACAACATATAGATAATCATGACCTTTCCTAGATTTAGGCAGCCCTCCAACAAAATCCATGGAAACACTTTCACAAGGGTGAGAAGGAGCTGGCAATGGAGTGTACAAGCCTAGTTTTCTATTGTTGGGCTTGCTTTTAGCACACATAGCACATCCTTTTACATATCTAGAAATTGTCTCATTCATTCTCGGCCAATAGCAGAACCTTTGCAGCTGCGCAATTGTTTTACTTACCCCAAAGTGACCTAATATCAGAGAAGTGTGTGCTTCCCTAATTATTTTTACTCTCTCATTTTATGGAATGCAGAGTTTCCCACAATGATATAAGAGTCGGTCCTTCATATGATAGTTCAATTCTTCTATTCTTTTGCCTTGACTGAAAGTTGCATATACATATTTAAAGTCCATATCATGAGCATATTGTTCTATGTAGCTTTCATGTAGCACAGTGTTATGCTTAAGTATGGTAGATGCATTTATAATGGGCCTAGATAAAATGTCTGCAACTTTGTTGTGTATGCCCTTTTGTATCTAAGGACTAAATGAAACTGTTGTAGAAAACCCATCCATCTGTAATGTCTTGATTGTTGCAACTTAGTTTAGGAGTGTAGATATTGAAGTGGTTGATGATTAGTATGCATTACTGTCTCTTTGCCCATTAAGTAATGTTTCCAATTTTTCACACTCTGAACTAATGCATACAATTCTTTATCATATGTAGGATAGTTAACTACTGGAGAATTAAAAGTCTCAAAATGATAACATATGGGTTTACCGTGTTGTGTCAACACTGCTCCCATGGCATAGTCACTGGCATCAATTTGGATCTCAAATGGCCTTTGTAGATCTGGCAGTGCTAGTACAGGTGTTGTACTAATTTTTTCTTTCAAGGTGTCGAAGGCTTTCTGATGTTTGCCTCCCCACTAAAACACCTTATTCAATCATGTTAAAGCATGTAAGGGAGCTGCAATTGAGGAAAAGTTAGAAATGAACTTCCTCCAATATTGTGTCGCTCCTAAGAAGCTTCTCACTTCTGTCGCAGACTTGGGTTTAGGCCAGTTTACAATGACTGCCACTTTAGATGGATCTATTTTCAATTCACCACCCCCTACTATATGAACCAAATAATTTATAGATGTTTTGCCAAATTCACATTTTGAGAGTTTAACATAAAAAATTTCTCTTTTCAAAACATCTAATGTCTACTTAACATGCTCTAAGTGTTCTTCCCACATTTTACTAAAAATCAGAATGTCGTCCAGATACACAATAACAAAATCATCAAGAAAAGGTCTGAGTACATCATTCATTAATCTCATGAAAGTAGCAGGGGCATTAGTTAAGCCAAAAGGAATAACCAGCCATTCATACAATCCATGTTTTCAAATAAGTCTTCCATGCATCTTGCTCTGCAACTCTGACCTGATGGTATCCACTGTGCAAATCTAGCTTGGTGAAATAAACAGCTTCCTTCAATTGATCTAAAAGATCATCTATACGAGGAAGGGGATAACGATTTTTGATTGTTATCTTATTCAGTGCTCCATAATCAATGCACATTATCCACGAGCCATCTTTCTTTCTCACCAAAACAAATGGTGACCCACATGATGATGTGCTAGGCTTGATGAAGCCCTTCTCGAGCAACTCCTGCCCCTGCCTCTTGATTTCAGCATTCTCTAAAACAGACAACCTATACATCCCAATGTTAGGCAATGGAACATCTTGCTACAAAATAATAACATGAACTATTCTCCTTTTGGGTGGCAGATATTTAGGTTTTTGAAACAAGACATCGTATTCTGAAACAATATTTTCTATATCAGCCTACTGATCAGCATTACAGCCCTCAAATACATTGGTTTTATCAGGTTTCTTTTCCTTTACAACCATCAGTAGGAATTGTTTGCATGAATTTATCATTCTTTTCATCTATCCTAAGTTTATGAGAGTATAATTATTCTTGAGCTTATGAGCTCTTACAAAGTATTCGATTCCATCTTTAACAAGTAGATACTTGTTCTCAACTCTATAGAAAATAGCCTTTCTATCATACAAGTAAGGGATTCCCAAAACAATTCCACATATATCCAAAGGAATTATGTCTAACTCAACCTCATCTACAAATGTTGACCCAAAAGAAAACTTGAGTTTGCACTGTCTAGTCACTTGTGGTTGTGCTTGATCATTCAACCATCCTAATGGGTATGGTTTCTTGTGAGGTGTAGTTGCTAATCCCAATTTCTTTACAATTTCTTCAGAAATCAAATTTACTTGTGGGCCACTATCAAACAATGTATCTATATTTTGATATTTGGAAACAACTCAAATATGGAAAATCTCATGTCTTTTTCTCTCATGTTCTTCACCAATAACAGATTGAGCAGAATTACTGGTAGATGCTTCAAAATTCTTACCTTTTATACCTGTGGCTGCAATGATTGTTTCATCTCCCAAGTCTGACCCCAAATCTTTCTGAATAGCTACAACAGTGTTCTTCTTCTTGCCCTCAGACTTATTAGGTCTCAGCTCTGGATGAAGAATCCAACAGTGCTCTTCATCATGCCCCTCCTTTTTACAGTGAGTGCATGAAGCTTTGCTTTTCTGTGCAGTGTTAGCCTTCCTTGCTTTCCACTTATGCTTTCTTTTCTCCTTGCTCTTGCTTACAGTGGGTTGGGACGGTCCCCCAACTTCTGGATTTCCATTCTTTCCTCTAGCCTCTAGACGAGTAGCTTGTACAGATACCTCATCTATACTAGTGGGATTAAACATGAGGATGGTATGCCTCATGTAGCTGTGTAGACCACCAATGTACTTCAAAAGAGTCTCTGGTGAGTCTAGTGAGATACCCAACATCAATGCTCTCTTTCTGAATTCTTGAGTGTACCCTTGCATGCTTTGCCCTTTCAACTGCCAAAGAGTTTGCCAACTCATCATGGCTTGTTGCATGTAGGCCAATGGATAGAATTGTTTCTTAATGTCAGAAACAAAGTCACTCCAGACAGAGATGGCCTTACCATGCTTCTTCATATCAGCTTGGGTTCTGCCTTCCCACCAAACCAAGGCAGTGCCTCCTAGGCGTAGGCTTCCCAGCTAAATCTTACTCTTGTTGAAGTCTATGTTCTGTACCCTGCAATATACATCAATTTGTCTAATCCAATTGTCTAACTTTTCAGCATTCAACTCTCCATCATATATAGGCAAATCAAATTTAACATCTAACTTAATCAAAGATGCTTTCTTATTATGCACATGGCTATTAGGAGGTGTGAGAAATCTTTTCTCTTTCCCTTTTCCTTTTGAGTGGTCATGGGAATGAGACTCATCCTCTTCTTTATCTTGCTTCGAGCCTGATGAATCTTCATCCTTATGCTTTCTAAAGTCCCTATACATTTCTTCTACCATAGACTTTATAGCTAGGAAACTCTCTATGAACTAAGGGTCTGGCCCCATAGAACCTTCCTCTAACATTGTCTTCCGAGAATAGACTCTCCCAATTTCAGGGTTAGTTTCCACCAACTCTCCTTCTCCTAATTTGAGCTTTGATCTAGTGAGCATTCACAGCT
>APFE031033058.1:0-13154 GCA_000404065.3 Pinus taeda | reverse complement strand
CCCCCCCCCCACTATTGCTACCTCGAGGGTCTAAGGGGGGTGCCTACATATTTGGATCCCCCCCCTGGCGGGGGTTTAGGGGCAGTGCCCCTGAAGCTAAAAATAGATGAAAATTTTCCTTGTATAATATTGTAATTTCATAGTCAATCTGGTTCATTCATTAGATTAATGATCTAATGGTAGAAGTTATGCTTAATTTAGGGTTTTTTTGTCCTAGAAGGAAACCCATCGATTTATATGAAGGAATTGTATTGCAAATGTGTATTATTATTTTGAGTGAGACAGAGAGAGGATACTATGTGAGAGAGAAGAGGAAAATAAAGTGGATCTTTTGTAGATTGTATCTCTTCATTTTGTTGGATAATATAAAAGGAAGGACTGGTTGTTTCTCTGTTGACGTAGCCCAAATTTGGTGAGCCACCTATATCTGTATCTGTCTTGTTTTACGTGTTTCTGTATTTTGTGTTTCCAAAATATTTTGTGTATTTCATTGCTCCGTTAATTAATTTCTAACATATTTTAGATCTTTTTTCTCTATATTTTCAAATATATTCCTTGAGGAAGTTGGGTCTCTTGAATTCTCCTGAAATCAAACCTTAAAATTAGCCAATGTGTTATTATTACCATAATTTTCTTTCTTGGATGTTCCGGACTATAAAACTAGGAGGATTTAGAAAAAATATCTCAAGGTATATGGGGTGGAAATTTTTGAATTTGGTCCTCTATAATTTATAAGATATAATATATGGAATATTTTGGTTTTAGAGAAATAAACCGTGCACATAAACTATTTTATGAAATGCCCCTTCAAAATGTGGTTTTTATCGATGGTGATTAGATAATGTGTGGGAATTGCTTGATAAAATTCTTAGAGAAAATGTGATACCCAATAGCCCTCATGTGGGATTAAGGATTGGGTGTGTTACAAAGTGGTACCAGAGATAATTGTTAAGGTTGTGAAGAAGAAAAAGTTTAAGATACCATGTATGTTGCACTAATTTTTTTTATGTTTATGAACCCAATTTTGTATTTAATCAATAGATATATTAACTTTGTTAGGAATTAAGTGTCGAGTGCTAGGTTTGTAGAAAAGTAAATAAATTACATAGATATAAATACTAATAAAATTTTACGTCAAAAAGTATAAGATAAAAGGAAAATTCCATTGTATGAATAATAGCATGAAGAACTATGGTAACGTAATTTTCATAAACTAAAACATAGAAGAAATATGGGCATTTGATTCATGTGTATTACTCCTTATTCCATTTGTATTTTTAAGGAAATTAGATATGCTTTGTCTCAATCTTCTAGAAGCAACTACATATCCCCCCAAATCATTTCTAAGGTTCTCCAACATCATTACCACATCTTCCATAGTTGTTCATTCATTGGGTTAATGTTTTGAGAAAATCAAATTAACTCATAGCACATAAAGTAATTGTATACATTATTTTCTACAAATCCATCTCCATCCACCTCATTAAAAATACTTAAGAGAAATAATTCCCTCACTATGTTTGGAAACAGTAGCTTCACTCACTTGTGCAAGTTTACATCTCCAAAATAACATGTCATCTGAAAACAATTGGTTGTTTCCTAGTAAGCATTTCCACTAAAAAAAATGTCATAACTATATATATCTACTTTGGTAAACACTATCTCAATTAATCCATACTGCACATTGAAGTCAACCTTCATTATATTTTACTTGACCAATGTGTACAAAAATTGTTGATGAGGAAAAACAAGTAAAATTAATGTTCTAAAATGTCATACCTGGGACAATTTATCCCATTCTTTCAAACCAAATGTTGAAGTGAGTTAGTAGGGGTTTCATTCATTAATTTTTCGATACCAAAATGGACTATATGGACCATCATTTCTTCATCCAAAAACACATTATTGGGTTTCAAATAAAAAAACACCACTTGAACAAAAGAATCATGATGAAATTACTCCATCGCATGGGCCACATCTATGGCAATGTCCAATTGTGTTTTCAATGCCAATTCACATACATCTTCACCACTATTTCCATCCCTACAAATGCCTCTCCAAGATTTTGTTAGACATATATTGGAACATTAATCCTTTAAAATGGACATTGGAACATGAAGTTATGATTCTAACCATATTTCAATTTTGAACCTTTTGTAGAACACTACATTCTAATCTAGAACTCTTGAAAACCTTGTCTTTTGCAACTGGAAAACTTCTGTAGCCACAACTGTGTCGTCACTGAAAGTCCTTTATAAATTAACTAAAACTCTTCATTACTATCAAGTTGGCTTTGGTAAATCTATTAATTTCTATGTGAAGCTCATCATATGAGATCCTATTCTACTCTAACCTTTAGACAATATGTTGCAAGGAATCAACATTTTGCATACGCTTATTTCCTTTCCAAATGAAATCCAAAAGTAGACAATATAATAAAACAACAATAACTCCATTCATTAGCAATAATACTGTTTCACAATTGCAAAATGATCTCTTGTTGTTTAAGAGATAGGTAATTGGAATGCTTGTGGTTTGAAAAAACTATGGTTTCCAATTAAGGACATGACAATTGTTTTTTTTTGGATTAAAAAAAAAAAACCCTTTTGGAATATCCCCTATGAGATTATTGAAAGATAATTTCAAACACTAAAAATTTTTCCAATTCCAGAGTAATTGGAATTGTCCATAATAGGGAGTTGGAAGAAAGATCTAAGTTCATAAGACTCTGTAAATTTCCAATTGAGTTTGGAGTAGATCCTAATAAGGTATTTTGAGAGTCTAGAACTCATGAACCATGGCAGTCTAGGGTTTCTGACAAACCCTACCATGGCAGAAGCACAGGTGCGGCAGGCCTCCATTGCAGCGACTTAGTCTCTCGAGCGCTGGTTCAAATGCACTGAAGGAGTATAAGTAATGAATATTCATATGGGGGAGGCCACAGAGCCTCCCCCCATAAGCAACAATGACAGCCAAAATCCCAACTTGAATACCAATGAAAATGAAAAGCCATCGTCCGGACCAGCGGCACAACTGCAGAACCAATTCGCCCAACAACAGGAGGTGGAAGATTCAAACAAAGGGCAAGAGAAGGCCTCCATAGAAAATGCATAACCCGGGAAGGTGACATCGTCCACATGAAATCACATAGCAGTAGAGCGCCCCAAGATCAACTTACTAAGTCATCAAATCAACGCCCAAATATAGTTTATGAAGGATCATGCGCTTATAAGTAAATTCATTGGTTTCTGGCCAACAGAGAAAGCCTTGCAAGGATGGATCACTTCAAAATGGAAACCAAAAAGACATGTTACCCTGTAGCTAGGGCTGAAAGGTTTCTTCAATGCCATATTCAACTGCATCGAAGACAGGAATAGAATCTTAGACAACGACCCTTATTTCTTCAATGCAGTGGGTCTATATTTAAGGGATTGGATTGAAAGATTTAACCCAGACAAAGAAGACTTCAGCTCGGCACCAATTTGGATTCGAATGTACTCTCTGCCTCTAGAATATTGGGATGAAGAATCGCTAAAAGCCATTGGCAATGGACTAGGAGAATTCATAAAGATTGCAGAGGAAACAAAGCTCCAAAGGTACACCTCGTATGCTCGCATCTGCGTTTACATGCAGCTAGGCAAAGCCCTCATGGATTCAGTAAGCCTACTACATGATGATTTTGAATGGATTCAGCCCATATATTATGAACATGTGCCCTTCAAATGCAGAAAATGCCATGCTCATGGCCATCTATTCCGCGACTGTCCATTAAACACTTCCCCCAAAATCAATGATAACTTAGAGAAGTCTGATTCTAAAGGATTCACAAAGGTCACCAATCGAAAGAAGCATGCAAAAAAACCCCCACCTGTCCCCAAAAATCCCTTGCCCACTCCCTCTGCACCCTCCACTAGTAACAACTTTGACATTTTGTCACAACAGTCTATGCCTGAAGCAGATCCGTCCAAACCTATTGAACCATCCACCATACCATCTACCTCAACTCAAATTATTGATTCTCATATACCATTGCATGATCCGAAAATTGATCAAAAGATAGCAGCCTCTCCATCCATCCCCAACCAGGAGACAAATATAGCCCTATGGCAGGAAAAAGGAATGGACATCGATAGTTTTTTATCAGATCCTGCCAAGACAACTAACTCAATGCCTGAGAATAGCCAACATAGCCACATGGACGAGGAACTAAAAAGCTTTGACCTCGGATACCTAGACATCTTCGGACTTGAGCAAGCTTGAAGAAAGAAAGAGTTTGACAAAATTCTGGAAAGGCAACTCAAAAATTTGGAAGTAGTCCTTTCAAGAGTGCATTAGAAGAGAAGCTTAGGAATACAACTAGGCAGCAACTGGGACGACAAAAATATCCAGAAAGATAGCAAGAAAAGGGGAAGAAAGACAGATCTGCAAAGAAACATCATCATTGGGGAAATGTTGGTGGAGTCAGGAAGATATTCCAAGTTAACTAAGTACTATAGGATGTTACCCACTGGTCAACCATGAAGCTCATCTCATGGAATTTAAGAGGGCTCAACAGCGCTGGGAAATACAGAATGATAAAAGACATGATGCAGCATGCGAAACCACAAATCTTCTTTATGCAAGAAACAAAATGTAACAGTAACACATTGAGTTCCATTCTATCTAGAGCTTGGCCAGGATGTCACTCATTTGCGGTGGATGCTTCTGGTGCCTTGGGAGGACTTGCCATTGCATGGAATATTTAGGCTATCTTACTCATAGACTTTCATGCCTCCCATCATCTCATACAGGCCACTTTCTACATCATAGGAACTAATATACATGGTCATCTGTCAAATGTATACTTTCCTCAGGACTCATTGCAAAATATTTTGCTGTTAAACACATTGGAAGCTCTCAATTCCACCAGGACACACCCACTATGGATCACAGGTGGTGACTTCAACATGATTACAAAACTGGAAGAGAAAAAAGGAGGCAGATTCAAACTGGACAATGAAAGTAACCGCTTCAAAGAATATATAAAAAACAACTAGCTAATAGATTTACCATTCAATAATGGAATCTATACTTGGAATAACAAAACATCAGGATCCCAAAAAATTGCATCTAGGTTGGATAGATTTCTCATTTCAGACAATGCCATTCACCTGGGCAGAGACATCACAGCCTCAACCTTGCCTCTGTCAGGCTCAGACCATTGGCCCATTTCAATTCAATGGCAAAGACCGGGAGACTCTACCAGAAGGCCTTTTTGGTTTGAAGCTTTCTGGCTCTCTCATCCAGACTTCAAAAATATAGTTAAAACAGCTTGGGAAAATTTCACTCCTCCTGAAGGATAAATCATGTATCAATTCCAAAAATGACTAAAGAATCTCAAATGGAAAATCAAGCAATGGAATCATTCCACCTTTGGAAATATTTTTCAAGCTCAAAAAACACTTTAGAAAAGCATGATTGAGCTCCAGCAGAGAATTATCAAAGAAGGGAGAACCAAAATATTAGAAAATCAAGAACAAGACCTTCTTACTCAGCTAGAAGACAAAAGGAAGCAAGAGGAGGTACTTTGGAAACAAAAATCAAGAGTCATATGGTTAAAAGAGGGGGAAAGGAACACCAAATTCTTTCATTGCACCACCATATAGAAACGAATGCATAACACCATTGTACAACTTCAGAATCAACAAGGAGAAGGAATGGAGGAACATGATGACATTGAAAGAGAACTCCTCACCCATTTCAAATCTGTTCATCTAGAGCCTCAAGTAAAAAGGCAACTGGCCATAGACACAATTCTTCAGGATGTGCCAAAAATTATAACTGAAGAGCACAATCAGCTACTACTTCGACCGGTCACTCTTCTGGAAGTCGAAGCAACAATAGATCAAATGAAATATGGGAAAGCCCAAATACTCCAAAGAAGTTCAGGCCCATCACACTATATAATGTAATATACAAAATCATCTCAAAAGTCATCACCAATAGACTCAAGCCACTGCTCCCTATGCTCATCTCATAGGAACAATCAGGATATGTGGAGGGACGTCAAATCCTTGATGGCATAATCTTGATGCGTGAGATCATTCACTCCCTAAAGCTCAACAAACAGGCATGTATGCTTCTCAAAATTGACTTATCTAAAGCATTTGACAAATTAAGTTGAACATATATAAAACAAATGCTTACAGCCTTTGTCCTCAGCCCAACCTGGGTCAAATGGGTTGTGAATCTCATTTCCTCCACCTTTTTCTCCATCTTAGTAAATGGCATCCCCTCTCACCCCTTCTCCCCTTCTAGAGGCATATGTCAACGTGATCCCCTCTCCCCTTTTCTTTTTTTTCTCATGGCAGAAGGCTTAATTCGTCTTATAAAGCACACTCTTCATTCTCAAAACCTCGGAGGCATTTCTATCCACGATACCTCTGCCATCACTCATCAACAATTTGTGGATGATAATATGATGTTTGGGCACCCTTCAATCCAAGAATCTTACACACTCAAATCCTTGTTAAACACTTTTTCTGAGGCTTCAGGAGCTACTATTAACATTGTTAAGTCTCAAATCTTCTTCTTTCATACTCCCTCAATAACATAAAGAAACATAGCTAGAATCCTGGGTTTTCCTATCGCCAATCTCCCCTCCAAATACTTAGGTTCACCATTGATTGACTCTACTATAAAGCATGCACCCTGGCACCTTCTCCTAGAAAAACTTGAAAGCCACTTATCTTCATGGACTTATAGAGCCCTCAACATGGCAAGCCGGCTCGTTCTTGTCAAAGCGGTACTACAAATTATGCCTCTGTACCTTTTCTCTGTTCTCACAGTGTCGAAGTGGGTGCTCAAAAATATCAAGAACATACAACGCAACTTTCTATGGGGATCCTCAGGGAAAAATTGCAAATGGGTCCTAGTGAAATGGTTGACAGTTTGCACACCAAAAAAGAAGGGAGGCCTTGGATTACGGGATCCTTAGCATAGTAATGCAATGATGGGGGCAAGACTATGGTGGCAATGGTTATCATTCCCACACACACCATGGGCCAAATTTTGGGTTGCAAAATATGGAAATAATCAACCACCGGAAGAGCTTATCAGGCTCACAAATAATGATGCAGGCTCTCTAATTTGGAATGCAGCAAAACAGTACAGGGCAATGATACAACAACACAGTTTTTAGGAGATTAGAGACGGAGGCACTGCCCGATTTTGGGTTGACTCATGGCAACAGCGACCCAAATTATTAGAAGCCAGCCATCCCCAAAATCCTAAGGAACATGCTATTCGTCATAATGAAAAAGTCTCTCAGCACTGGACTCAACATATCAATCAGGGATACAGGCAATGGAAAAAGGCAGAACATATCATTTATCATGAAATAGAGAACTTCTACAAAGAAATGAACACAGAACTCAACAATAGGAAAATCAGATATTCAGACAAAAAAGACATTTTAAGATGGGGATACACCCCACGGGGGGAATTTTCTCAACTAAGGAGGCATATAGGTTGATGATTCACACACAGGAACCCATGGACCCAATCTGGGAATGTATATGGACCCCTAGAATATGGCCCAAAGTATCTACTTTCATATGGTTGCTTTGTCATCAAAGAATCCTCACATGGGATAATCTCATTCAAAGAGGGTTCCACGGACCCTCATATTGCCCCAATTGTAATTAGCAAAGTGAAACAATTTAGCACCTCATGGACTCATGCAACTTGGCCAACAAATTATGGGAAAAACTCAGTGTCAGGTGTCAAAGAACCTATAGAATTTCAGGGGACATTATCAGCACCATCCATAAATGGGCCTCTTCTCCCTACAACAGCAAGCTACTAAATTCTCTATGGAAAATCCTTCCGGGTCTGCTTCTTTGGACAATCTGGAAGGAAAGAAATAAGTGAATCTTTAAGAATCAATGCACTCGCCTAGACATAATTTGGAGCAATCTATGCCAGAATATTTTAAGAAACCTTGGCTCTCCAGAAATGGTAGGCAGATGATCTTCCCACTCAGGTACAGGAACGAAATATTTAGGATAATTGGAATATCCGGATTCCTCCAGTTCAGGATGATCTCAACATCTCTACCACCACTTCTAGGCCTTCCACTCAATGGAATCCACCCTTAATAGGCATGATGCAATTAAACTTTGATGGTGCCTCAAAAGGCAACCTGGGCAAAGTAGGCTATGGTGGCATATTCAGGAATCATGAAGGTAACCCTCTTTTAATTTATTATGGATCAATTGGCTGGGACACGAATAACTCAGCAGAACTGGAAGGTCTATGGCAGGGACTTTGTTTGGCTCATCAACACAATTTTCAGCCTGATATAATCGAAGGGGATTCCCAAATCCTCATCAACATGGCTAATCAAATTCAACTGGGGACCCTGGCTTCTAAAGTGGCTACTAGTTGGAGACTGGCAGCTCGTTTAGAACTCATTGAGCAATGGTTAAAAAATAGAGGAGCTATCACCTTCAATCATGTGAAGAGGGAGGGAAGCAAGGTTGCTGATCTTTTGGCAAATACAGGGGTACATAACGATCAAGTACTTAGATCAGGATCCCTCACCATCCTTAATGATAGCACTCAATTACAGGAATGCACTGCCCAAGTGCACAAAGAAGCAAACCTCTCAGATGCGGGTGATTAGTGGTGATGGTACAACACTGATCATCCGGGAGAGAAAGTGGTATGGCCACATGGCCACCCGCACTGCTACTGAGACGCCCACTGCCAGAATTTATGGCATTTCAATGAAGCCTGAAAACCAAAAAACATTAATGGAGGGAGAGAGCCGAGGCCACCTACTTCTAGTTCTAGTCCTTAAGGTGGAGAATGCTCTGTGTCCCCCCCTGCTCTGTCTCCTCTTGCCTGCATTTGCCTTCTCGCATTGGCATAACCAAGATCTAGAACAACCACGGGGAGAAGATGTCAACTTCTCTACTGCATTGAGATAATTAACGGTGCTCATTTCTTTCACAACCCGCTTTGCTGTTATAGAATTGTTGTTCGGCCCTCAATTTCACCTCAGGCAATCGTATTCCTCACTCCCCTACCTCCACAAGCCACTCCATCCCTTCTCTAGCTCCTCCAAGCACCCAGTGCACCGATATTCACCAAGCCAATATGCCCCACTTGAGGCACAGAATGAGAAGTTGCAGGGGAAGCAGTTGAGGGAGAGCAATTTGCCCTCCCTCACTTTCCTCGTCTGAATCGACTTAGACGAAATCCTCCTTGCCTTCGACTGTGGCTCACAGTAGGGGTCGCTATCCCATCACCCGCCGTGGAAGAGGACAGGCCCAGAGGGCTGGCCATCAAAATAATGTGGAGACTCAACACCCACAAGCTGACTATGAGCCTACGTTGAATCCCTCTCACTCCACCCAATTCCAATTCAGATGCACCATGGACTGCCCTTGTACAATCGCCACTATCTCTATCACCTTTAGGGAGGAACCTCAACACAATACTGTCCCATCTAGCATCATTTCAGATAGGACGGGTGATAGCAGGCAGAATAGCTCACAGGGTGTTCCTCGGAATAGGATGGACACTGCTTGCTCTAACTTGGAAGCCCTAAATAGAACGAGTAACACCCTAGGTGGAAATCAGAAGGTGGCAGATGGGACGAATGCTCCAGATGGCAAAGAGCAGTGGGATGCCACGACCAGTGGACAATAGCAAGCCAACAATGACCCTTATGCTTACGGGTGTCTCATCATGGAGGAGCCCCTGCCACCTGCTGACACCTAGCGGACTACGGTTCTTTTTCCAGGTTCTTAGACACCAGGTCACCCTATCTGGGGTCTTCATTGTTATTTAAGTTGTATTTGCAGTTACATGGAGTCTTTTTGGTTTTTTCTTGTTTTGCTGAAAAAACTCTCAAACATGGAAATTATAAGCTGGGTCCCTTGTGTGGGCAACTCACTTTTTTGGACTGGTTTCCCCTTAAGGGCAGTCGCCTTTTTAGTTAGTGTTTGCGAATACTTGGTAAATTCTTTGAGATAGGATCTGAAGAGGCTGGTGCCTCCATGTAACATTATTTTTGTATCTTTAATAGAATTAGTCTTATTTAGAAAAAAAAAAAAAGTATTTTGAGATAAATTCAATGAGCATACCACTTACAAATTTGTGAAATGAAATCAATGTGATTTACGATTTTGAAATAAAAACATATTCATACCATATTCAAGAAACCTCTATCCATTTGAAGCTAGAGAGTCCAACTTAGCATAAAACCTTAACTTTCACCACTCGCTACTTTATTAATAGGAGCATAGAATAAAACGTCTTCCATATCCCATTGTTGTGCCAATAACATTAACTATCAAATTGAAGTGTTTGCTAGAATATAAGAAGCCCTATTACAAGAAGACAAATATCTACATGGTCAACCAGAGTCCTTTGAAGAAACAAAGGGTTGAAAGGGTAGGGAAATCTCTCAGACATGTCTCCAACAATGTATGGGGATATAAAATTTATAGATGATATAATTATAATATATCTAAAAAAAGTTCTAAATTGTTAAAAATTATAATATGTCATAGTTATGTAACATAATTTTTCATGTCATTCAACATGATTTTTAGATCAAAATTGTATACTTAAAGATTCATGCATTGTATATAGTTCACCATCAAGTTCCATTAATGGTTCACTAATCTCATTCATATGAAAATTAAAAAAATCATATTTAAGATTAGAATTTAACTTTTAAATTTTTATTTGATAATATAAAAAAATTTAATATATAATTGAAATTTAAATGGATCAAATTATATATTTAAAAGAATAGAATTGTTATTGATGTTTCATCAATTTGATTTACATGGAAATTTAAAAAATCACATATAAATGGGAATTCAACATTTAAACTATTGTTAATGACATAAACAAATTAGTTATGGTTGAATCTAAAATATTAATCCATTAATTTCCGCTCTAAAGATAATACAACTAGTTTCATATCACCTTTGGTGAGAGAGGTTCTTATTTTGTAGATATGAATATTAACATCATGGATAATAGTAATAAATCACATTAAGATATATTCTTTTCATTTGGTTAATAAAGTATTGTTAAAGAATTTAATTTTCACATTAATAATAATCATAAATAGATTGTAAATATGAACAAAAGTTTGGTCAAATAATTAAAAATAATACCAAAAGTGTAATTAAAATCCAATATAATTCATAAAATTAATTCACTGAGCTAAAAAAATGTGTTTATAAGTTATAGATGATTGTTATCTTTTAATTATATCTTTTCATTTATAGACAAATAAATAATGGAAATAATTTGAGACAATTAAAAACATTGTCATTTTGATGGTTAATAAAATAAACCAATGTACAGTTGCAATCCACATAATATTATGTCACAAAAGCATGTACTTTTTTATTTTGATAATAATGATATATAAATATAAATACTAATAGAAGTTTACTTCAACGATTATAACTTTAAAAAAAAAACAAGTGTCATTGTATGCACAATGGAAATATTGAAATCTTCTCATATTGCAGTTTTCACAAACTAAAATGAAGAACTATGGGCATTTGATGCATGTGTACCACTCCTTGTTGGATTTGTATTGCTAAGAAAATTAGATATGCTTTGCCTTAATCTCCTAGAAGCAACCACATTTGCCCCCAAATCATTTCTAAGGTTCTCCAATACCATTACCACATCTCTCATCGTTGGTCGTTCATTGGGTGAATCTTTCGAACAAACCAAACCAACATGTATAAGAGAAGATATGCAATTGAATACATTGTTTTCTTCAAATTCATCTCCATCCACCTCCCTAAGAAGGTTGTGATCAATTACCTCCTTTACTCTGCTTGGAAAGGCCATATTTACCCATGTGTGCAAGTTCAGGTCTCTAGAAAACATATCATTAATAGGTTGTTTCCTAGTAATCATTTCCAATAGCAAAATACCATAGCTATAAATATCTCCTTTGGTAGACACTGGCTCATTGAATCCATACTCTGCATTCATGATAACATTCATCAAATTTTACTCTATTTCCCCAAACAAAAATGCGGATGAGACTTTTAGAAATGGCAAGTAAACATTCAACATTCTAAATGTCATACCTGGTACAATATAGCCCATAGATCCTTTCAGAGAAAGTGATGAAGTAAGTAACTTGGTGCAGGTTTCATCAATTAATCTCGCAATACCAAAATCAGTTACATTCCCCAACATGTCTTCATCAATAAGCACATTATTGGGTTTTAAATCATAATGAACTACTTGCACAAAAGAATGATGATGGAGATATTCAATGGCATGGGCCACATCTATTGCAATTTCCAATCATGTCTTTAGTCCCATTTCACATGCATCTTCACCATTGTTGTCATTTGTACTAGGATACAAATGCTTCCCCAGGCTTCCATTAGACATAAATTCGAACATTAAACCTTTGAAATCAATGTTGCAACATGAGGTTATGATTTTCACCATATTTTGATGTTGAACCTTTTGCAAGATGCTACATTCTACTTTAAAACGCTTTTCAACCTTGTCCTTTAGCAACTAGAAAGCTTTTATAGCAACAAGTGTACCATCACTCAAAATTCCTTTATAAATTGAACGAAAATTCCCTGTTCCCAACAAGTTGGCCTCGACAAATTCATTAGATGCTATATGAAGCTCTTGATATGAGATCCTTTTGTGCTCCAACCTTTTCAAAATGGCTTGTGAGGAATCAAATTTTTGCATACGCGTATTTATTTTCCAAAGGAATCCCAAAAGAAAACAACATAATTTAAAAATAGCAACTCCACTCACTCGCAGTATCAATCTTTTCACAAGTGAAAAATGATGTCTAGGTGTTCGTGTTGAAAATAGCAACAAGAAATGCTAAAAATATAATTTCTAAAAATAGCACTACTATAAATAGTAGTTTAACCAGTGTTGATCTTAGCAACAATGGGTGGAAAAATGGAAGTGCTAAAAATAGAATTCTATAAATAGCATTTCGAGATACCTTCCTATTTTAGTTAGTCCCTATACTAAAATAGTGAAGTAAAATTCGAATTTGATCCTAGCAGCAGTTTGTAAATTAATTAATTAATTCATCTTGAGTTAATTAGTTAAGGAAAATCAAACTTGAAGTCTATGTG
>APFE031033056.1:0-40571 GCA_000404065.3 Pinus taeda | reverse complement strand
TGCACACTTTGGGAATCCAAACAACATTACAGTAGTTGGAAAGTAGGTCGTTGACTTTACTATTCTTCTTACCATACTGAAATTTTGTTGGAAACCTAGTTGCATAATCTTGACAATGTGAATAATTTGAGAGAACTACTAGTAATAGTCCCAAGAAACATAAAAGCATATTGGGTCACAGGTATAAAGAAAATTCAACTTGATTAAGTGGGTTTTGAATTGCACGGCTACTCAACGAGTTTTTTTATGGATTGATTTTGTTTATGCATTTTTGTTTTGGGCCAATATTGTTTTCGATATCCATTTCCCTACCATTTCTCCCTACATCGTTCATATTTTTTTTTACATGAAAAATAAATTATGTCACCAATCATTCAAATGAATCTCATTTTAGTTAAAAGTATATGCTAAAATATCAATATGTAGTCATTATATTTCAATTTCATTTCAAGAAGGAAGAAACATTCCTTTACAGGATATCATGCAACTACTTTGAGTTTTGTATCTTGTTATTAAAGTTGATACCCACTCTTTTCCTTATGGAATAATCTTCTGGCCTTCACTATACTACCTGCGTGTATCTTGTATTTGATAAAATTACTATGTAATGTAAGAAAAACTTTGGGTAATGATGTCCTCTATTCTCAACTTTCATGTCTCCAATGGCCAAGATAAATTCCTTTTTCATTATTAGAGAGAAGAGTATAAACCCTAATAAAGGTTCATTCCTTAGATGGTGAAAATTTATCTTGAATTTTTGTCCATACTTTATTCAGTGATTGTAGATTGTTGGGTCTTTTCCACCTTTCTCTATTTTATTTCACATCATTGTTAACATGGTCATTGAAGGTAGCACTTTTGGATGCCTTCACAGTATTGTTTCTATTATATTTCTCATTAATGTTCAAGCTACATTTTACTTCACATTATACTTCATACATTATTGACATGCCAAATTCTTATTGTCATACCATTCTAGGAATAATTTATTTAAAAATGGTTTCTTTCTCCTCATATATAAATTGGCCTCTATCACACATCCATGCTTGCAGTACTTCCATGATTTCCCCTAGCCATATGTTGTAGGAAACTTGTCACTATGTTAGGCTCCAAAGACTACTAAGATAATGTGAATTCCTCAACTTTGAAAGTTGACTGTGTCATAGCCTCAAAAGTTTAAAGTGATATGGTTGCCTCTAATTTGGGGTTTTGAACATACCATGGCTATTATTCTCCCCTATAATAGTCATATTCATCTCCTTCACCATTATTTCCTCTTTTAATCTCCCTAAGGCAACGTGGCATCCCCCTTGGTCCATTCTGAAGGTGTATTCCAATGAAGAGTGTTCACAATTTATCCAAGTATCACATTCAAATTATGTAAAATGAAAGGTTGTTATCCACCATAATGGAAGGGAATCTATTTCCAAAGTCATTTTGTGTAGCAAATTTCACATGATATATGTATATATGTATATTATATAAATATCTTCACTAGAAAACAATTAAAATTTATTTTGACACAGTCTATATATATTCAAAGGTCTGATACAGAGTGCTCTCCTTCACTCTTTTTTATACTATTTTCGACATGCTTTTCTCTGCGTACACTTTTGTGATATTTATCTAGTAGCATGTTCATATTTCCATGACTTACAAGTGTCATTATATATTTGGAACAACCATTTGTTTACCATAAATTATTCACACTTTTTAACCCATCTTTCCATCATATTTTACTCAGATATTCATATCCATTTAGCACATCAATCACTATAGTTGATAATGAATATTTTTCCACCATACTTTCATATTTTTCTAGTCATACTTCATGCGTGACTATGGGTTGTAATACAAATGAATGGAAAATAACTCTCTTTAATCCTACAAACATAGTTTACACATATTTAGCACTACTTTGCTCATTTATTATTAAAACTACATACAAAATATGGGCAATATTGTATAGTAATGTGATAGTACCATATGCTTTGTTTTCTCTATACAACTTAATGATGTTATGATGCTTCATCAAACAATTTGCTTGGACATAAAAATGTGTATCCTCTTGTTGTCATTATTATTGTATATTAAGTTCATGTTGCTCATAACATTTTGTTCTAATAGCATGTATATAAAACTCCCTTCCCTCATGCAATTCTTTTTCCCCCCTGTGCATGTTTTCAAGAGACCTAATTATTTATGTTAAACATGATATCATACAAATATTTGCTTTGTTGATTTCTTATATTGTGCTTCAAGCAAACTACTTAATAACATATTTTTTCTTGATTACAACATATAATGAGTTTATTTAGCATAGGATCTCAAGGAAATTGGAAAGGTCAAGGTAGAAGAACTAATGTTCTTGGAGAGAAAATAGAAAAATAGAAATTAGATTATCTATACATTTTGTGTAGATTCCGAAGATTTTAATCAATTAGCATAGAAGAGGCACCTAGACCTTAGGGTCCTCCTCCTATGCCTAATGCCTCACAAACATTATCTCCAGCACACCCAAGTATCATGGAAATCCATGAATCTCACTTGCCTTAGTATAAACCCATAAAACACGATGGTTTGGATCCAAATCTTGCTAAGTCTGCATCTAGTTTTTCCTACTAGCTTTCTACTTCACATAATTCAATTCATCCATTGATTTTTATACCTTATGCGCCCTCAACACTTTAACAGGCCATGTTCTCGAGTGACCATTAGCCCCTCATATCCCTTTCTCACATTGTAATAGGAAATCTAGATCTATCCTTTGTGTATTCACGTTCCGCTTAGACGGCATTCCAACATAATCACATGCTAGCACATCAAGAGAATATGGGGAGGGAAAGAGAGAAATATCTTTCTAGTATATGAAGCCATTTGTATCAAGGGAAGAAAAGGGTGAAGGAAAAAGGAACATGGTTGGTTCTAGTGGGCATCCTAAACTAGCATAAGCTATTTAGCTCTTTTTTATCATTATGGTTCTATTCGAAATTATTTGAACATAGTCTAGTTTCCAACACATTATATTTTTTTGACAACATTCTATTTTTACAATACTATATTCTTTTATAACATTGCTACTTGTGGGAGGCAAAAGGGTTGACTTACATGGTTTCTTATGTGATGATGGATGATATTCTCATGCATGGTTTTATGGGATATTTGATGATGACATTATTTTATGATGTCATATTTAGACATTGTTTATGGTTTTATGAGAATATTTGACAAAAGTAGACATTATTGGGGACCCCACCTACTAACAAATTAAATTAATAAAAATACTCCTAGATAAACATATCCCTAATTAAAAAAAAAAAAAAATTAGTTTAACTTAATTAAATAATATTAGTTTTAGAACAATTATTCTCTCTAACTTTCCAAGTATGACACAAAATCAACCAAAGGGCATAGAAGGAGGAGATGGAAAATTAGAGTGAGGAGAGGTATGCTTAAACTTTAATAGTTTTGATTTTCCCTAATAAATTACATTCTTAAGTACAAGAGATTACTTCTTTTGGTTGATAGAAAACTCATTTGATTAACAAGAAGGGAATAACTTCACATCATTCATAGATTGATTTATTAATTTTGTTCTATATTTCTTGCATTATTTGTGCTATTAGAATGTTTGATATGTTTTATATCAATGCTAATTCGTGAAAATTTTGTAGTATTATTTGTTGATTCAATATTATCATAGAGGTCCAGGTACATCCAACAACTTTATCTTGTTTTTTTTTGGCACTCATTTTCATATGTATGATTGTGCAACATCTTAGACATATAGAATAGATTTTGGTCGAGATTTTCATAGGGATATGACATAACAGTTTGTTGTACTTGCATACTTTTTAATAAATAAATCAACATTTGACAATCTCTCTTACTTGGCATACATCTTTAAAATTCTTATGTTTTATTTCATGAACTTTATGGGCATAATTAGTAGTATATGTTGCTGAAATTGTGAGTCTAATTGTAATAGTTTCTATTGTACTCACATGGTCTTGTGGCCAATGAAATATAATTATAAATCTGCCAAAATTTGTCTTATTATTTTGTTTTACACATCCTTTCTTCCAATTCGGTTAGTTGTATAGTGTGCATTTTGTATAAATTTTTGCTTTAAGTTTATTTATTTGTTGTACATATTTTCTTTCTTTTTGTTCGTAAATTTCATTGCTTAAATTTTTTCTCATTAATTATCAACCAAGTCTCATAATATGACGAGGTGTCAACAAAATATATACAGAAAAATACTTGACTAATTCTAAATCAATAAAGACTACACCATTTTGTTACAACCACACTTTTTAGGGATTTTATTTAACATAGATTCACCCCTTGCATGTCACATAAAAAAAAAAAATTAAATATCAATCATAAAATGTTATTCAATTCATTAACATTGTAGTGGTGTCTTGTAGGTCCAGTAATTCTACCACACTGTCTTGAATGAAATCATTTGCACAAAGTGAAAATAAATTACCTGAGAGAGACCTCTGAATCCTAGGGTCTTTCAACTCTCAATAGATCCTTGGGTTGTAAACTATCCACAAATGACCCTCATGTCATGCAAAAAAAATATCCAACGCACAAAAAGTAAAGACAAAACAAGAAAAATAAATAAATTTTCCTACATAAATGAATTTAAATAAAGCAACACAATTACCATGAGTCCTATAGTGTTGTAAGTGCATCCCAGATTAGGGGGGGCTACCTAACTAGGAGCACTATAAGAGTAAAATCTTAAGTCATAATGGAACCAGTAATAGAGTGTTTGTATTAATTCATACATAATGTTACTAATTAAAAAACTAGTGTTCAAAAGATGGTTATAAAAGCTCCTAACATAGGTGATTGGTAACTTGGGAGAATCTTGTTTTGATGTTCCTTCTCCTTCCTTCTTCCCTAGAGGGATTGTTTTCTCTTGTTGGTGAGTCCTCTATGAAAATTGGAGTTTTGGTAGGGGTTTGAGGCCTCCCTTGTCTAATCCTAATGCTCTTCCTTGTCTTGAAGTAAAGTGGAGTTTGCTTTTGTCTCTTTCCCTTTTATTTTAGAGGTGTACCTAGGTAAGTTAAAGAAATTGTTGCCACCTCCTTTGTAGGCTTTGGAGACACCCTTGGTATTCTTCTTCTTCCTCCCTACTCTGTGTTTCAGAATTTCGTTCAGCCTTCTGTACTTCATCCTCTTTTTCATCTTCTTCTCCATCCTCTTTATCATCTTCTATTTCTTAATATTTGTCATCTTTTGTTTCTTCTTCCTTGTCATCCTCTTACAATAGCTAACCTACTAAATTTTCATACAATAAAATATATAGAGTTCATAATGTCTAACAACTTTGACTGAGGGACCCAAAATAAGTGTTTTGGACCTCATATTAGTATTACAACCATACTTTTGATTTATAAAAAATTAACATGTGACTCATAACGATCCAACCAACATATTTCATTTAGAGATGCATTCCCAGGTAGGAAGATATTTTGTTAAAAAAAGATAACATCTTGAGTGGTGTTGATCCTCATGGTTGAATCAATCACTAGATGTGAAATTCAAAACTAGGCATAACTATCCGCTTGTATCGAATTTCAATCATTTCTTCTCATGTCTACTTCTTGTAGCTCAATTTGATGTGCATAGCTGATGCATTTTCGGTAGCCAACAACTGCTAGTCCTATAACTCATATAAAATATGTAAAATCCAAGGTTAATCAAGTAAATAAAATACACTAAAACATAGACTTAATTGATTAGAAAATTCATTTAATGATAGATAATAACCTTATTAAACTCGTAACAGTTAAGGTCCTAAGATTGATAATAATAACAAAGTTTAGGAAAACAATTTTGAGAAATATAGGGCATAGAGTTAGAGTATTTATTAACTTGATTTCTCTTTAGTCCTTTACATTTTATTGTGATTTACATTAGGAAAATTTCATCATTAATACAAATTCCAATAAGAAGATCACAATGAAAACATAAGAACACCTAATGTAGGTTGCTAGCATGGGCCAAAACCCCTCCTAAAGAGGATAACCTGCAAAAATATCTTCTTATAGAATCAATTCAGTGAATACTTCTAAGACCTTGACCCAAGACCAAACCTTTCAAGGGATGAGCTAACAAAACCTCAAACAATATCACTGCAAATTATGGATTGAGGAAACCATATGCCCTCCAAAAAACTCAAACGTGTGAGTAGATAAGGATGTCAACAACTTAATTTCATTTCCCTTACTTCTTTGTTGGCCTTCAAACAATTTCTCTCTTCCTCCCTAATGAGTCAGACTTCTTTTCTTTCTCTTGGATCAGACATTATTTGATTTATGTGTGTCTTCAACTGGGAGAGAGATCCTCTTTATATAGGCTTTTTTTGAGGGTGGATTTGGCCTTTCTAGGCCAACTTGAGGAGGCAGGATGAATCCATCTCTTAAAGGATTCTAGACTCATTATATTACAATATTAAATTTTCCTTCTTAATACATCAACCTTCCAAGAGCTAACACAACATGACTTAACTCTTTGACTTGACTCAAATGACCCCTAGAGCACTCAATGGGTGCTTTGACCTAGGAAAAACAACTATGGGAAAGAAACCCACTTATCAATAAATAATTTTCGTTTAAAAATAATATTTATTTTTATTTTTATTTTTATTTTGACAAGTACATCAATAATTACATCAAGTCATGACTCAAGTACAATTATGATGACTGACACTAGTTACATTTCAAAAGTCCCTCTTAACTAGGGCGGTATTCATAATTGGACACATGTATAAGGACAATACATTCATTGAATTATTCTCATAAGAAGAGTCAGATTGGTAAGTTGTCTTAAGCATCAATATTATGATCAATATACAACCAACATTGTCAACATAGCAAGGCCTTAACTAACAAGCTCTATCCCTCAAGAGATCAAAGCACAATGTTGGGAGGTTTTACGTGGGACACTTTACTAACTCTCAAGGAACATACCCCATCCTGATGTTCACAAGGTATGTCCTTCAAGGACTATTCTTATCTTGGATTCCCAATCCTCAAATAATATCGGTCCTCTTCCACCACTCTTGAGTTGGATACCTTGTCAGATCTCAAAGAGTGTTGGTCACTAGACTACCTATCTTGGATTCCAAGTCATGAAGGACTATCCATCTTAAATGCTTACCCAATCCTCTAGACCAAACTACTTCCTATCTTGGATTCCAAATCCTCAAGGACTATCTATCTGAAATGCTTGCCCAATCCTCTAGACGCCATTCTCTCTCATGGCTACCACTAAGTTTTACATTTGTTAGTCCTGGTCTAGTGCATGACACATGAGGCAGAGAATCATATTTGTCACTCAATATCAACCAGGGAGGAGAACCCTCTCTAGTAGGGAGAAGTGTCCATCATCATCTACTCTGATAGTATCTCTCAAGGATCAATCAGCATCATCACTCATGTAAGCTTTCTTTGAACATCATAGGGTCCTTTATATGTAGTATAATCATCAAAACAGGGTACACCATCAATTTCTATATCATCAGTTTGCATATGTCATGTCTCAAACCAATCATCATTGACTTGGAACGTGACTCCTTTTCAACATCAATAAAGTGATCTACCAATACATGATTTTCGATCCATATGCAACCTACTCTTACATATCTCATTGATATTTACATTAGCTCCTTCAACCAAGTACCAAGGAAATAACCCAATGGAATCATGATATCTTATTTAAAATGAATATTCTTCATATACCAGGATGTGAAGAACCCACGAGTATATCATGTCATCAACAACATCATGGTATTCCTTCAATATTCATCAGAGTCTTCAATGGAACATCAACATATCTTAGCCAGTCATCTAGCCCTGCTCCTCATTTCCAAGATGATGTCCATCACGCTACAACTGGACCAACAACTTTTAAGAAGAATATATTATTATTAGCTTCTAGCAAAATATTTATATCGATCAATTTACTATTATATCAAGTTCATGAATCCTTCTGTATGTTGGTATTAATTCTTCCCTTCTAAGCATCCACAATCACACGATCAAACCATGAATATTTCTTTATACATCAGAGTACCTGAGGATCCAAGGGTCCTTATAGGGCCCTCCTTCCATCATGCTTGCCAAAACAGAGGATCTGCTCATCCATATTTTTGTACCTGCAATATTCATTAACAATTACAATTAAGTAAAATATACAATAACAATTGCATGATGTCATTTTGTCAATCTAGTATTACCATGGAAACTTATAGGATGGACTCCTAGAGTTTTCAAGCTCCAACACTAGACCAAGGGATCCATATACAACTCATGAACCATATCCATACATAATTTTCATGAGCCCTAGATACAAACCCTATAAGACCAAGGGTTAGGGTTTCTATGAGGGAACATGGATAGGGTTTCCATATGAATAGGGTTAACTTATGTCGTCAAGGGTTTTAGATATCAATACCAATATCAACAATTTTAACAACAAAACCTAGAATGATATGCTCAACCAAGCCTATAATATTTTATGTAGGATTCTTAATCAGATATTCCATACATACCTCAATATTTCATATCTTTATCGCAAGGGCCTGATATTTTGGATGTCATAGTCTCTCTATCATTTTTCCTCAATGTGTGCATCAACTCAGGATATTATTTACTTTATTTATCTAATTATCTTTCATTGTTTCAAGGTCAATATACTACTCTTCTTATTTTTCATCAGGGATGTACAGAACTAGAGAACTTTCTCCAACGATATACTATATACCCAATAAGTTTCTAAGATGTTGACAATGATTGTCAAAAAAACTTATCTTGTTGTCAACTACTGATGTAACAATAACCCTTTCTCATGATAGAAAAAAATGAGGATTTCTTGATCTTTATAGAAGGGATAACAACAAACAAAACCTTCCTTCAAAGGGATGGCTTGTCACAATATTGTGACTCTAATTATTTCCTATGGACTGTTATTTCTTCAAAATCAATAAATTTCTACTCTTCTGAATACACTTTGAAAATGCACAAGTCTCATAGGATTGACAACTACAACTGTAATGATATCCCAAATTTCTTCTTCAAAAAGTTTCCATACTTATTTTGAGGTACTTGACACAATGATGTAACCTTACTGCTTGTATCTTGCCTTCAACTGTGACAAGTCCAATTTGAGGCTTCCTCACTAATGTTTATACCCTAGGGATAGGGTTTTAATATACATTTTCACGCAACAATGGTTCTAAAATGAATGACACTATAAATTACAAAATCAAACAAGTGTTCCTTTCTAATGTAGTTTGGATTCACTAACTTTTGTATGCTTAGGACTATATATGTGTGTGTGTGTGTGTGTGTGTGTGTCACTTTTGTCACTATAGAATGTACATGTCATTCTGTTGTGCTGTACAACAACCCCCTATTTCATAATTTTTTTATACAAAACCTTAATATGAAATGGGTCCCTCAAAAATAAACTTAGTTAGATGTGTGAATAAAATGGTATGCAACTCATCATAAGGAAATTCTTATCAAAATCCCCAATGTAAGTAAATCATTTTATACAAACTTTTAATAAGAAATAAAGTGTTTCTTTTATGAAACTTAAAAATCATTCAATATTGTGTTAAAGCAATCGGAGATCGCATATCGCAATATTAAAGGAAACACACAAAACAACAACCTCACCCAATGCTCTGATCCGAAAAGGAAATTGCAATCAGTAAATCGAGGAAAACAAATTCTGATGCACAATAAAGCAAAGCCCCTCAATTCCTCCGATGTGATAACGCTAATTGTAATCGGAAATTGGAAACTCGGCCATGTCAACAATAAAGGAACATTTGAAGAGGCCTACTCAATTCCTCCGATGCGATAAATCTAATCACAATCGGAAATCGGCACTCGGCAGGAGTTACATGATAAAGGTATGGGGCCAACTCCCAATAACGATCTATTAATTAGGCGCACATCTTAAAAAGAAAATATATTAAAGAAAGATTGCATGCATTATATTGTATCACCTTTCAGTGATTGGAAATATTTAAATCAAGTCTTAAAAGTCTTCCCTTTGACATTCCCAATCATTGATCAACAATCATTAAAAATATAAGGCACACTTGAAACAATCATTCGGCATATGGGTGATGTGATGGACATTTATGATGATATTTACCACGATTGACAGTTTAAACGGCTATTCAATATTGAAATTAAGGATGGATCGTTCAAAGGATTTCACCCATGGTAATCCTTAACTATATTATATTTTATGCCAATCAACATAATTCTATTCATTATCATATTGGCTTGCAACAGAATTTACTTTGTATCACTATTTGCAACTATTTGCGCAGAATTCTTCTGAAACCAGAGAACCAGAGAAAATGGGTAAGAAATCAAAGAAGTCCACAGCAGCAACCCCTACAGTAGCAGCTCATCCAGTCAAATATCCCGAACCAAGCAAGAAAGGATTAATCTCAGATAGACATGCCTTGGTCTAGGAAACAAGAGTTGGGAGAGGATTTACAATCTAATAGAAGCTGAGGACCCTGATTAATTATCACAGTCAGCCACAACTGACTCGACTAACAAATCAGAAGGAACTCTTAAGGAATTGGCTTGTTCCTATCTACACAGAATAACAGCACGAGCTAAAATCCTGCCATATACAGACGTAGTGAGATGGGTGGTGGAGAAAATTCCAGCCTCAGACATAACCTTTTTCACAGCTGATGGGAGGATATTTGGCCATTTTAGCCTTAAGATCTCATGAAAATGTACCACTTACCTCGATTTGAGAAGCGATACAACAAGGTGTTCTTGGAGACATACACAAAGGAGAATGATTTAGAGTCAGCCCCGATAAAGCAATGGAGACATTTTCCCAAAAAGTACAAGCACAAGTCATCGGGTAAGTACTCTGTTGACTCTTTCGCTTCCCCTTATTGTAATGTCAGGGCTATGATGTGTAGGATGTGGGGAATACATGATTCAGCCAAATTCACCATAGAAATGGTACCCCTAATGGAAGTTGCAATCAACGGTTATGTAATGGATTGGGCTAATATCTTATCTGATAAAATAGCTATAAAAATTTTAGAGTACAGAGTAAATGTGTATAAAACTTCTCAGATTATCCCCCCATTCTATTACAGTGCTTATATTATGGACACTATTTGCTTTAATTCAGATTATACAATACTTGGGTGGAAATGGACTCCTCAAGACCCAAATCCAATCCACATTTACCACGAACAGTTATGGAAGGCAAATTACAAAAACCATTTGCATAAAATTTGCAATGGTTTTATTCTCCCTGTATATTATTCTATTTTTAATAAACCTGCTCCAAGGATATCCTCGGAAGCAGAAGTTGATTTAACAGTAGTAGGCAGTTGGTTCAGGGAGGAGAAATTTACTTACATAAGGCTTTTTGGTAGCCTTACTAAACCCCATGTTATTCCCTTGTATGTGCCTGATAAATTGTTAGCTCGGGAGTTGGCCTACCAAATAACAGTAGAAGGGACATCCAAAACCCTTAAGGATTCAAAGAAGCATATTTGGCAAAACTTTCCTTTACGGTGTGGCATTTTCACTTTGCATGACTACAAGCATGCAAAGGAGACAGAAAAGATACTAAAGCTGAATCTGGCCACAATTCCTAACAAGCCATATGATCCAAGACAAGTTGCTTATAATGTCATGTCTCAAACCAAACTTGCTAAGTTTGATCATAAAGCCGATGAATTCGATGATCTATTTTCCTCAGCTGAATCATTATTTCAAGTTAAAACATTGACCCAGATGAGGTATCAAGATGAAGGACTGGAAACATTTAATATGCTTAGAGACCAAAGGTTACAAACTCTGCCTCTAGACCTATTAGCCACAACCCCAACAGTGCAATCAAGTGAGACTGAACAACAAGCTATTGATAAATCTCCTGCAGTAGAACAAATTCCTGAGAAAGAAAAAACACCAGAGCAGGAGCAAGAAAAAGAAAATGGCGATGAACTTATTGAGTCAGACGTTCATATTGATCCAAAACTACTCAAAGAATGGCAATAGTTTGACTCAATTATCAGCAATACAGAGAGCTTGGAGGGATTTAGTACTCTTGAAGCAACAACTGGATAGAAGACATTGACTAATACAGTTCCATCTTAAGGAGCAAGCGGCCACCCATGACTTAGACAGACATTGAAATAATTCTAGAGAACCCTTCTGATGAGATTTTTCTACGAGTAGAAGAAATACCACCCTTAGATGTCTTCTACATCCCTAAGTATAGGGCTATAATAAAGAGACAGAGGAAAAAGAAAAAACTTGATCAATCTTCTCTTCTACCTACACAGATTGAGATAACTAATGTGGCATGGAGAGAGGAAGTCAACCCTTCCGAAGACCTTACTAAGCTCTCTCAATATGTCGAGGCATATACAATAGCTACTATGGATAAAGCATCGGAAGTCAACAATTTTCTTAAAGAAAAGGATCAAGTGATCATCTCACTAGAGACACAGGTACAGGAAAAACAATAGAGGATAGAGCAGTTAGAGCAGCAGTTAGCAACACATAAGCAATCAAATGAGCAATAAATGAGAAATTTCTCAAAGAGAAACAGAGGATAGACCAACATGCAATTCAAAAGCAAAAGGCGTTGTCTCAAGCGTTGAACAAGCTAAGACAATGAATGAATAGTTGAGCAAATCGAAAGATGACCAAATTGCTCAACTGCCACTACAAATAGAAAGGTTCAAGGAATTTCCTAAGATAGAGGAATTCAAATCAGAGGCTCTCCAAATAACCAAAGCATTATCTACTCAATTGAACTTGCTATGTAATAATATTTCTCTTGTTCCTCCCTTTTGTGAGATTTCCTCGTCCATGATTGATAAGTCGGTTGACGACAAGCAAAAGTTGGAGCAGGTGGATGGGACACTAACAGAGTTTCTTTCCTGGCAAGAAACCAAGGAAGGACAAGCTGCAAATCTGCCTCAAATTCTGGAATCACACAAGGAAATTATGTTCCTTGAGTGGCAAACTCAATTGATGAAGGCAAAAAGGGCAACATTGAGATGTAGATCGGTGACTGGTAATTTAGTGGAATTAATTAATAATACTCTCTATTTGTCAAAATTGATTTCAGAATGTACCCCAGGAAAATTACCATCAGTCAAAGCATTGGAGCAGACATGGAAGTAGGAGCTGGAAAAGAGGTAGAGATTAATCGCGGGCATCCAAACATTGACATGGGAAACCTTTTGGTTCTTCCTTGTGAAACTATACAATCAAAGGACAACAATCAAATGCTTGATCGATGCAATCAGTTACATGATTCCTGAAATTACTGATGCCACCTATACTGCCCAGCTGCTTTCACGTATGAGTCATCCTCCAGGGCTACAGCCAATGCTCGCCATATGCCAGCTCAAGCCAGAAGATAGTCAGCCGAAACAATGGACCATCCTTACTGATGCAAGCATAATATTTCGGGGATATTTTCATGTATTTGTGATTCTGTTACACCAACTCACAACATTTTTATTTCATATTTAGTTAGTTTAGATAGTATTTATAGACCCTTTCATGTTTTAGAAAGGGTCCTGAAATTTTTGTATGAAGACTTAGATTGGAAGTTGCACTATTGTGCTTCCAATACATATTTTTTATGAAAATGGACCTACATTCCGAGCTTTAATGAAGAGTACTTTTGTTTGACATGCACTACTGCTTCCTATAAGAGTATTTCTAATTTAGAGAGTGGGATCCAAATGCAAATTCATGTTGGGAATATTCGAACACATATGGTACTATTATCTATGTTTTGCTTCATTCTTTTATGTGAACTAGCATTCATTCATTTTTGTTATTGTTGATGTATGCATAAATTTCTTACAACAATCTCTTTTACTTATCACTATTGAATGTTTAAGAATTGCTATCTTTCATCTATATATGTGTCAATGATATATAAAATCAGTGCAATAATGTTTTAATTATTAGTTTGTTCAAATATTTGAACAAATTAATTATCATATGAATGAATATTCTTGTTTAAAAGTAAAGTCATCTACATGCTTATTTTTTAATGAGAACCATTAAGAGTTGCACTAAAACGGAAATTTCCCAGGATAGATTAATATTGCATTTTAGAATAAATATTTCATCATTTACCATTAGATATAAGTAAATCAGATATTTATCCATCCCATTCATAAATCATTGGGAAACGGGTCCCATTATATCCATTCGGAGCCACCACACCAAACGAAAAAGGAGCTGCCTTTAAGGTCCAGACCGGGTGGTTTTCCTCGATGTTGATGCAATGATTTTCGAGGCATCAACAATTTTGGTGCTAGAAGGAGGGCATGAAATGTGAATGGTGAGAAAACCCAAATCTACAGCCCATTCTGAAAGTAAATCTCCCTCCACCTCACCTCTGACTTCTCCCTTGTAGGCTAGAACCCCAGTTTCTAAGCGAGAAGTAGAAGAGTCAACGACCACTGCTCAACCCCAAAATATCTCAAAAAAATTAACTCCAAAATATCCTAAAGTATAGTCTCTTATCCATAAACTTCAAGGATTCTCAATATCTCCACAGAAATCTGAGGTATCTCAAGGTAGTGTAACTTCGCAATTCATTCCTTCCCACCCTCTCACTAGACTTCAGAGTGAAAAGCTTGGTATTGAACCTACTGAGTTACCTTTTCCTAAAAGGAAATAGGCAAGGACAACAATTGAAGGATCTGATAGTGAAACTTTCTCGTCATCCTCATCCATTTCATCTTCTCCAATGCGAAGTCAACCATCCACCCCTCCACTTCAAATTGTTGTTCAACAGGGAATTGGAACTTCAACATGTGTTTCTCAACCTCCTCAAACTTCAATATCTTCTCCTTCCCAATCATTTGGAACTTCATCAGTGCTTTCATCTAGTAGTAGTTCAACAATGGCACAGAATCCATGGAATAATCCTGGTGCAGTCAAGATGCCTGCACCATTAAACCTTTTGCCAGTTCATCCTGAGAAATGGTTGCCGAAATTTAATCTAGATGCAAGCATACAAGCAGATGAGCACATTAACAACTTTATGTTGTTAATCAATTTAAAAGGAGTTATAGAGGAAGATGTGGTTGTTAGGCTTTTCCCTTATACTTTACAAGGATCATCTGGGTCTTGGTGCTTTTCATTGCCATTAAAATCCATTACCATTTGGAATATTTTTCAAGAACAGTTCTTGACTAAATATGGTGATGATAGATCTCTAGAAACATTAATTAATGATCTTTCAAATCTTAGGATAGAGTCTAAAGAACCTGTAAAAGAGTTCAATTCATGGTTCAATAAACTCTTGAATAAGATTCGAACCACCTCTAAACCAAGTGAGCAAGTTAGAATCGAATGGTATATAACATCTTTACCCTCAAATATAAATATCTTTGTAGATAGAGTTGCAAAACCAACTCTTGCAGAAAATATGAAAGAAGCACTTGCTGTAGAGAAACACATCATTGACTTAGAAAAGAAAGCTACTCTTGAAGATAGAAAATTAAAAAAGATCTCCTTCAAAGATGATTAAAAAAAAAAGTGGCTAAATATCCCTACGATATGGAAGGTCCCCAAAAAGTTCTCAAGACTATGTCAAATGAAATGATAGAAATCAAGAAGCAAGTAGCTGAGACTTCAACTAAAAGGCCATTTAGAAACTTTAACCTGAATCAAAGCCTCCAAATGCTATATCTAATGCAGAATCAGATCCTGAAGAAGAAGAAGAAGAAGAGATAGTCTTATCATCTGAAGAAATTGAAGAAGAGGTAACTGTTGAATGTCATGGGATGTGGGACTTTATTTTTCCTAATTCCGATACAGAAAACAAACATGAAGCTTTCCTTGTAACTACCAGGAGTAAAGGTACTCCTGAACCTATTCAAATAACTCAGAAGAAAAGGAATGTAGGTACTGTTAATGGCAATTTAAATCTAGCCTCTAACAGGTACCACTACTAAAGAAAAAGTTCCCACAAAGAAGTCTACGGCAGTACCTTCTCAAAATTAGCCATCAACACTAAATCCACCTGTTAGTGTCAGTCTTTCCAGCCTTCCTCCAGTGATCAAATATTCTCTTACAAAGTGGTCTCAGAGTGTCAAGGTCAAATTTTGTCATTTCAAAAAGTCTTCAAGCAAAATTTGGTCACTAGGCATTAGGTCTAGGGTTTGCTTTCACTCCTTTCAAAATTGCCCAAATGTCAGTCTATGTCACTATTCCACTGAGTCTATCATCAGTCAAAGGGTTTTCATCATCATGTCAAGTTCCATTGGGTCATTTCACACCTTGTTCATGCTTCAGTTGCGCCTAGGTAAGGTCATTTCCCTCTCCTAGGGTTTGAAGGCAATTTCTCTTGGACGGTCAATCATTAGCAAACTGTATCAGATATCAATACGTTCCCCTATCCTTTAATTATACCTTATCAAACACTTCCCATCACTGAGATCCCCCAAATTCCTCATTTTTGCACAAACCCTAGTTTCTTGCTACAACCTAGCAATTTTCTAGGTTGGGCCTGTGTTTTTCCCTTTTGGACCCCTTGCCCTCACTCGATCTATGAGATTCCACTTTCCCCTACTTCCTAACATCCCTC
Source organism: Pinus taeda (assembly GCA_000404065.3). Lineage (NCBI taxonomy): Eukaryota > Viridiplantae > Streptophyta > Pinopsida > Pinales > Pinaceae > Pinus > Pinus taeda. Next base: position 23,915 of record APFE031033056.1, on the reverse strand, counting down.
CCTACTTCCAAAAATTTCCCCAAGAATTTAGAATCCCCTTATCCCCTTCATTTCACTTCATTTCGACAAAATCCTTTGTTTCACACATCGGGATAAGTTTCACTCAAAAGCTGTTTCAGAGCAATCAAAGATGAGTTTTAGAAAACGGAGAGAGGTTTTTGTCCAAAACATGCCAAAGAATACAAACCTCCCTCACTTTTTACACAGGTATCATGGTTTTAGAGAAATGTCAAAAATATCGTTGCCTCAGGAGAATTGACTGCACCTCTAAAGTGACCTTGGGAAAATAAAGTTTTCGCCTAGCTTGGTTGGCCAAATGATTTTCTTGATGCATCAAATGTTAACTATACACAAAGAGATTTCCAATGATATATCATGAGCTCCATTTGGAGTTGAGGAAGGCATTCAAAAGTTTACTGCAACAGCACTCTGCCTTGAGGCACCCTCATTTGGCACATTTTGACCAGTCTTGGGAGATTTGCTTTTTGACAAGGAAAATGAACTCCAAATTGAAAAGTATACTTGGTTTAGAAGGTAGAATCAGATACATTTCCAAAGAGCTATCCTGCACCCAATTTGAACACTAGGAAGGCCTCCAAAAAGCATCTGAAAGTCGCACTACGCGTAGGGCTCAGGCGCGCTACGCGTTGGGGTTTTGGCTCAACGCGTAGCGCGCCGCACACTACCCTTAAGTTGGGGAGGTCCATTTCAGGAAAGGTTTGAATTTTTGGATTTTTCATGACAAAATACACTTGCTCAGACATGGCCAAGAAGTTTCATGGAGATTTGAGCCCCCAAAAGGTCAAAAAACAAGCAAAAAATGACCTTCTACCACTTTTTGGACACACAGGAAGCAGTCTTAGGAGATTGCAATTTTGGAGGGTAAAATGGCCACCAAATTGAAAAATTCCACTTAGGAGGGACATTAGACATCTAGAAATTTCCAACAAGCCCACTTGTGCCTCATTTGGATGCCGGGAAGTGCTTCAAAAGTGGCCTGAAAGGTGCTCTACGCGTAGAGATTTGGCGCGCTACGCGTTGGGGAAATTGGCCAGTTTTGCACCTTCAGCTCAAGAAAACGAAACATTGACCAGTTTTGACCTTTTGGTGGGATTTTTCATCCTCTTTGATGTAATTGATGTAATTTCATGATTGACATGACACTTTTTACCTATTCTAGAAGATTCATTCATAAAATTTCAAAAAATTAATGAATGAATTGGTTTCCAAGTTTATAGAGGCAAGTTGTTTTGGTTGCCTAGTTTGTAGTGCTCAGTTTAGAATTGGTTGAAACAGCTCCTAAGATGATGAGCTCGACCCCTAGAGGTTAGGGAATAGGTTGTCTTGGTCTATATATGTAATTTTTCATTCAGTAGCAGGGGTTGGACTCTTGGGATAGTTTTGAGACTATATTGTACATATTTTACCAGCATTTTTGGCAAAGGAAGACCAGGGTTTTGCAGCACTACTTGGGATCCATGTGGCTTTATGTCTTGATGGTGTTTTTCTCTCAGTATTTGTAAGTTATGTATGTGCATCATTATCTCTATTGAATCTTCTCTTATTAAGCAAATGAAGTGTTAAGGTAGAATCCATGAAACTGTCATGCTCTGCCTTTAAATTTGTTTAATATTCTATGTTTTCTTCAGTTTAAGGAGAATCATTGCGACCCCTTGCTCTCCTTAGCCTCTCACCGGTCTGATCTATCCATCTCACTTTCTTTAAGGCATCAAAACAATCGCCTATCTTGCCCCAAGTGGACCTCTGCAAAAGTTGTGCCTCATCCCCGCACCCAAAATTGCCTTTCCCTTGACTTCAACAAAACATTTAAAAATCAATTCTAAATCCTTTATACTTAATACATAGCCTAAAATTAGTCTTCAATTTAGCCATCTCGAGCCTCATTGATTACCTTTTGGTGAGATTGACTCGGAGAGAGCCCTCTCCTGTCCTCGTAGGGCTAGCGACGAGCCTGAGCGTGGTTTGATGTGGCCTTGAGTCTTTCCTTATTTCAGCCTAAGGCAGATTTGAGCGCTAACACCACCTACAACATCTAAAACATTAGTAGTTATAGACTCTATGGATTAAAAAATTAGTAAAGACATGAAGAAAACAAAGGTAAATATCACAATGTTTGAGCTTAATAAACTCAAACATCAACAAAAACGGCTACTTAAGGAGTTAAATGCGGTACCTTCCTCCCCTCTATCCAAATCTACTAATGAAAAAGGTAAACCACCTCCTAGAAGGGTAGAAGCTACCAATGCTATTTTAATCGAAGATAGATCAAATTCTCATACTCCTCCTTTTCTCTTGACCTGTGAAATTTATAATAGAAATATGCACAATTGCTTGATAGACTCGGGGGCTTCTTCGAATATAATGCCAGCCTCAGTTTGTTCTAAACTGAATATTGAACCCCAAAAGTTTGCAATTCATATTGTCCAGTTGGATAGAACTAAGGTCCAAGTATTAGGAGAAATCAATTCAATTACCATTAGGTTATCAGCTGTCCCAAGAGTTGTTTAGAGAATTGATATCTTAATCACTGATATTCCTAAGTTCTATGGTTTGATTTTAAGTAGATACCGGTCTAAGAAACTTCATGGTTACATTTCCACCGATTGGTCGCACATGTGGCTACCTAATAAAGGAAAGCCAAATCAGATCAAGATTGATCAGGAGAAACATATGACTCATACTATTACTGAGTTTGAGCAAGAAAACCAGCTAATAACATTCAACAACAACATTTTGAGTAATTATTCATCTGAATCATTCTTTGGAAATTTTAATGCTCAATCATCACCTTTCTCAATTAATAGTTTCACATCTCAAATTGAAATTTTTTCCCAAACAAATACATCAGTGTGTGTTAAAATTGCTGAGGAAACTGTAAATAAAATTGTAGATGAATCTTTGTTTTGGTCATTATACTTTGATGGGTCTAAATCTAATGAAGGTGCAGGAGCAGGATGTATTTTGGTTAGTCCTGAGGGAGAAAAGACCATGTTATCATGCATATTAGAATTTGAATGCACAAACAATACTGTTGAATATGAAGCCTTGATTCAAGGACTTTATAAAGCCATCGATCTTAAAGTTCAATATTTGAAACTGTTCGGTGACTCTAAAATTGTAATAAGACAAGTCAGAAATACTATACATTTCCTTTCTAGTCATCTTAAACATTATCAATCCTTAGTGTAAGACCTTGTGTCTCATTTTCTAGCATTTAATATTTCTCCCATCTCGAGATCTCAAAATGCAGCAACAGATTTGCTAGCTAATGTTTCTTCTAAGCTCCTGCCATCTAAAGATTACAGTCTCGATAGGTTTTCAGTAAAGTTAGTTTTTAGGCCATCCATTCCTGACAATGTCACTAATTGGCGAGTATTCAATCATGATGATGACATTTTAAAATCTCTTAACTTCTGATAAGTCCCATGATGATCAAATTATTGATGAAAGTGGGCATGATCTTCAAATGAAGGAAAAACTTGAAGAAAACTCAATACTTAAACCAGTGGTCAAACTTGAGGATCTTTATGATATTAAAGATAGGTTTAAACATGTTACTAATTCAAAGCTTCAAAGTTCTACGTTGAGATTTGAATTGATAAACCTTGGTGCTGAGGAGAATCTACAAAATATCAATTTGGGATTAGGACTTACACGAGAAGAAAGAATTGCATTTATCAGATTATTACACAAATTTAAAAATGTCTTCATTTGGAAATATGATGATTTGAAAATGTATGATACATCTATCATACAACATACAATTCCGATGATATCTGAAGAAAAATTGGTACAACAGAAATTAAGGAAGATTCATCCTAACTTAGAGAGTCAAATAAAAGCTAAACTAAACAAACTCTTGAAAGCTAAGATAATTTTTCCTGTTAGACATTCAAATTGGGTCTCAAACATGGTGCCAGTAAGGAAGAAAAATGGTGACATTGGAATTTGTATTGATTTCAAAAATCTTAATAAAGCAAGTCAAAAGGATAACTTCCCTTTACCTACCATGGAAAAAGCTTTCCATTTGATGGCTGGTTTTGAAGTAATGTCCTTCCTAGATGGTTTTTCAGTGTATAACCAAATTTTGGCCCACCCTGATGATAGACTTAAGACTACCTTCAGAACCAAATGGGGAACTTATGCCTATCAAAAAATGCTTTTCGGATTGATCAATGCTGGAGCTACATTTCAAAGAGCAATGGACATCACATTCAAAGGCCTAATCAATAAATCAGTAGTTGTCTACTTGGATGACATTACTATTTTCTCTAAAAAAATATCAAGTCACTTACATGATTTGAAACAAATCTTTGAGCCGTGCAAAAGGTATGGCATTTCACTCAATCCAAAGAAGTCATTTTTTTCTCTTGACCAAGATAAGCGCTTGGGTTTCATCGTTTCAAAGGATGGTATTTATATAATATATATTAATATTATAAATATAATAATATATATAATATATATATATAATATATATATATATATATATATAATTATAATATATATAAATATATATATATATATTGCTGAGTAAAGGCTATGCTAATTATATTAAAAAAACCAAAAAAATATGTACAAGAGGTGAGAACCTCTGAGAACGAGTGTTCAGCTCTCTAGCAAAGCTTACTTCATCCACCTTGATGGTCTGCATATACAAGCTGGAGATTACAAAAAATACCAGCAGAGAAGTTATGTGCTGTGACATAGACTGACATTGACCTGTAAAAAACTGGAAATTATCCCAGACCCCGAGACCCATTACAAGAAACAGTTTTTGTGACCAGCAGTTTCATAATTGCTTCGCGCCACCAGACAAAAACTAAGCAAAAAGAAACTACAACTTTCGCCTGATATCAGGCTTACCCATGACGCCCTTGCCATTAGTTGCCCTGCTTCTTGCGCTCCTCAGCTTCTCGCTCCAGCTCTCGTTTCTTGCGGTCTTCTACTGCGCGAACCGGGTCCCGTTCCCAGGTAACTTCCATGCCAACCGGAATATCTTCAAGACGCTCTATACCCGGAGGTAATTTGAGGTACAAAGTGTAATCAAAAGAGTCATCAGACTCTTCAGTCTTTGGCTTGCTCTGAGGAGAGGAAGGCTGGTTGATTTGAGCTTCCTTGAGAGCCTCTGGAGGACCTTCTGGAATAACCACGGGTTCTTTCCCTTTGAGGCTGGTAATTTCTTGTAAGGCTTCCACTTGCTCGGCTGAGTAACCATAGGTGTTGTCCTCATCCATCTTGCTCTGAGGTTCTGGGCTGTAGGAGTTGTCTTTCATCTTGAAATTATTGTCCGAGGAGGGGGGCGTCTTTTCCTCCATATCCGCCTTCCAACTTCCCTCCGCCTCATCCTCCTCAGCAAAAATTACTGTTATCATGGCTTTCACTACAGGTTTGTCCCTCTTACGGCGATAATAAAGGGTCGCTGTCTGCACTTCATTGTTCAAATCTGCCTCAGAGGACGCCGAATCACCCGAGGGAGGCGAAGCACAGGCCAGAGGAGTGATACGCCTCGAGCTTGATTGGCTACTGTCCCTGGTGTGGCTCTGCCCAGAATTACCTCCCCTGCGAGGCCTGCGATACCCAGCGCGCGGAGCCATACTATTCCCAGAGTGAAACTTAACGGCCTGGTGCCTTCTTCGAACAGAAAGAGTGTCACAAAGAATGATACCGCAGTGGTTCTGCATCCCGAATTCCACCGTCAAATGCACTCAAGTCGATTGATCACACACAGCGTGAATGTAGCAGGGGAAAGACTCGAGGGTGGGTATTCTGCCCTCAGATCTTCCCTCTTCCACGCCCACCTGAACGACCAGTTCTCCAGAACGACAACCGAACTGCAAACATAACCACAAGAATGTTTCCGCCATTACAAGATATCTGGTGCCTGAACCTTGGGAAGACCCCGGCATTGAAGCGCCATTAATGCGCGTTAACTTCGTTGGGACAGAAACCAGCCCGTAGCTCATGGCACTCACCTGGCTGTAGCGTGGCACCATGCCCTCTGCGCGTGGACGTCTTCTCATATTAAATACAACAATTAACACCTGCATCCGGGTGATCTTGAGCTTTCCTCTGATTATCATTCCTTACTATCTCCTGAAAAGTGGACCATTCTGTCTCCGAAACATAACCCTGAAGTGATCCTTCGAAATGATCCTTCCCCTTGTCTACACCTAAGTTTTCCAGAAAATCTGCGAGTTTATTCCCTTCACGCCTTATGTGGTTGAAGGTTATAGCTCTGTTGTCCCGTAGGCACGATTGGAGAAGCACCAGCCTGGAAACCATTCTCCAGCTCCTACTTACTTTCTGGGCTTCTGTTCCTTGTTGTATCTTAGTCACCATGTTGATTAAAATTTGGGAATCCCCTTCCACAATTAGAGGGGTGAGTCCTTCCTTTTGGGCAATGTTGATACCTTTCCAGAGTCCTTCAAGTTCAGCCACATTGTTGGTGTTCCAACCCATGGAGCCAAAGAAGACTTTACACACTTGTCCTTGGTGATTTCTTACTGCTCCTCCATATCCTGTGGAACCAGGGTTTCCTTTAGAAGCCCCGTCAAATTTTAGAATGAACGTATTGATGGGTGGAGGGGACCAAGTTGATGAGATGTCCTTCTGATTATTGGATTTGCTTGGGAAAACATTGGATCCCTGTAGGTGTATTTGCCAATTGTTCCATATTGCTTGCTCTTTGTCGTTGGTTGGGAAATCTTCCTGAGACCAGCATTTGATGGATAGTGTTTCCTGTATATTCTTGTTTATTATCTGCCATACCTGTTGCTCATCCATTGATTGATTTTTGAAGATTCTGCGATTCCTCTCTTTCCATAGGTTCCACATTACAATTCCGGGGATTATTTGCCAAAGCGCGTTTAGAATGTTGCTTTGATAAGGTTTCTGAGGCCAATTGCGTAAAGTATTGGTTAAGGCTCCTATCTCTCGGCCTTCCTTTTGGCAACGAAATGAGACTTTCTCCCATATTCTCCTGCTGAAAGGACAGAGTTGCATAAGGTGCATAGCAGATTCCTCCTCCATTTTGCAATTGAGACATATTGATGGTCCTTCAAATTTTCTTTTTCGGAGGTTATCCCAGGTGAGGATCCGGTTGTGGGATAAGAGCCGGAGGAATGTAGAGATTTTTGGCCAGATCGGGGGACTCCATATTTTCTCCCATAATTTGTCCTTGGTCAGCTGATCTTTGAGGATAATGAGATATGCTTCTTTGGTTGTATAAGTGCCTTTCTCTTCGTAGCCCCACCTCAATTTATCCTGCTCTGCCTCTTTGAGAATCTTTCTCTTGTTGAGCTCTTCTGCAAGGGATCGTTGAACCGCCTCCGGGCTATCTGGTAAGATTTCTTGTGCATGTTTCCAAGTACAGTGATCAGAATCCTGATTGTCCTGCCAGAACTGATTTACCTTTTCCTGTAACTGAATTTGATGTTCTGGGATACCTTGAAGTACACTGGCGAGGCATGGAAATTGCTGCCAGGAGTCCGTCCAAAAACGCGCAGTGCTACCATCCTTTACTTCCCAAAAACTATGTTTTTGGATAGGATCTCTGTGCATTATCGCTGAATTCCAGATAGTTGAGCCTTTGCTAAGTTCTGTCATTCTTATGCGTTCCTCCAGAGGTAGATTGCTGGCATATTTTGCAGTCCAGAATTTGGCCCATAGTGTTTCTGGATAGGCTAACCATTTCCACCATATTTTTGCTCCCATTATCATATTGCTGTGTTCGGGATCTCTGAGACCGATTCCCCCTGCTTTCTTTGGGAGGCATACTTTTTCCCATTTGACTAGTGCCCATTTCCTGTTGAGTCCAGAACTGCCCCACAAGAAGTTTCGTTGCAGCTTCTTGATGGCTTTTAAAACCCATTTTGGCGCGGCCAATATTGAAAATAAGTACAAAGGCATAGATTGTAATACAACCTTAATAAGCACAAGTCGACTGGCCATATTTAGAGAGCGGTGGGTCCAAAGCAGGAGTCGTGATTACAACCTTTCTAGAAGGGAGGTCCAGGAAGAATGCTTCTAAGAAGACTCTACGAGAGGGGCGCCGAGGTATTTGGAAGGCAAAGAAGCAATGGAGAAACCTAGGATTCGAGCTATGGATCGCTGGGTAGTCGGGTGAGTGTTAAAAAAGAATATCTGGGATTTGACTCTGTTAATACATGCTCCAGAGGCTGCCGAGAAAGTGTTAAGCAGAGAGTTTAGGGAACGGGCTTCTTGGACGGAAGGGTGGCCAAAAATCATGTTGTCGTCGACAAATTGCTGGTGAGAAATGGTTGGAGCATCGTGGAGATTAATGCCTTTTAGATTGTGGGATTGAATTGCAGCCTTCAGGCTTCTTCCCAGACCTTCTGCCATTATGATAAATAAGAAAGGAGACAGAGGATCTCCCTATCTCAATCATCTGGAGGGGCGGAATGTTGAGGAAGGAATATCGTTGATCAAGATAGAAAAAAAGGATGAGGAGACCAGATTCATGATCCATCTAGTCCAAGCATTGGCAAAACCGAAAGCCCTTAAAATTTTTTCCATATAATCCCAGCTTATGCTATCGAAAGCTTTAGAGAGATCAATTTTTAGAAGCATACCTGGTTTTTTTGAGTGCTTTAGAGAATGAATGATTTCATGCGTGAGTATGATACCGTCGGTGATTTGCCTGCCTTCGACGTATCCAGATTGCTCAGGGGAGATGATTCCTGGGAGAAGCGGTTTTAACCTTAGCGCTACTACCTTGGAGACTATTTTGTAAATGATATTGCATAAGGCAATAGGCCTGAATTTATCTGGTGAGTTGGAGTCCTCCGATTTAGGAATTAAAGCAATAAAAGTTGCATTGAGGCCTAGATACATCCAGCGTAAGCTTCGTGACTCTTCCACTACCTGCCATACTTCCCATTTGATTAGATCCCAGAAGTGATGGAAGAAATTAGATGAGAAACCATCGGGACCAGGCGCTTTGCCAGCCTTTAAGGATTTTGCTGCCAATTCTACCTCTTGGAGACTAATCGGTTTAAGAAGCAGGGAGTTTTGCTCCTCAGAGACCAGCCGCGGGATGTGCCTTATGATGTTATCTATGGCTTCCCCTCTGTTGGTATTAGGCTCTTTACTCATATCTTTGAAGTAGTGTAGGAATTCTTTTTCTATTTCTTCCTGGGTCTCCAGTTTTTCTCCTTGGGCATTAGTAACTTGAGAAATTTGGTTGTGCATTCTTCGTTGCACTGTGGTTCTGTGGAAGAACTTGGTGTTCTTCTCCCCCTCCTTCAACCATCGGATGCGGGATTTTTGTCTCCATAGCACCTCCTCTTGTTGCTCTCTTTCCAGAAGTTTTCCTTCCATTTCTTGTTCCTTTAGCGCTAGCTCCTCTGTTCGCCCTTCTAGGATTAATCTTTGTTGAATATTTTTGAGATCTTAGAGAATCTTTTCCTTTTCCTTGAAAATGTTGCCAAAGGTATTTTTATTCCATCTCTTGATTTCTCCTTTGAGCAACTTCAGTTTTTTCTGGAATCTTGCCATTTTGGAATGCTCAATTGGGTTGCAGTTTTGCCAAGTAGAGGTTATGAATTCCTTGAATTCAGGATGTGATAACCAAAAAGCTTCAAATCTGAAAGGTTTTTTGATGTTGTTGCCTGGCTTGTTCCAGAGCATTTCTATGGGCCAATGGTCCGAACCTGAAAAAGGAATGATATGAGCTGTGAATTCTCCTCCGACATGGAATGCATTGTCAGAAATCAGGAACCTGTCCAGACGTGAGGCAATCTGCATGGGAATAACCCTCCTATTCGTCCATGTGAAGAGGCCATTTGCTGTAGGTAGATCTATAAGCCAATTACTTTGAATGAAATCCTTTAGAAGTGTTCCATCCTTGTTAGTTCTGCATCTTCCTCCGATCTTTTCCTTTGAGGAGGCTATCATGTTAAAGTCTCCTCCCGTCACCCAGAGCGGATGCCTTCTATCTTTGTTGAGCTGCTCTATTGTATTCAAAATTGCCGCCTTCTGCTGCGTTTCTTGGGGAAAGTAGACATTCGTTAGATGTCCATATATGTTAGTACCCAGAAGATGAAAAATAACCTGTATGAAATTTTTATTAGCATGAGGATGGTATTTATATTGATCCAGATAGAATCAAAGATATTTCTGATATTCCATTACCACATAATAAAAAGACAATGCAATCATTTATAGGCTAGATTAATTTTGTTAAAAGATTTGTCCCAGATTTTTCGCAGATTTGTTTACCATTACAACCAATGATTAAGAAGAATTCAGTGTTTAAATGGGGACATATAGAAAAATAAGCTTTTGATTTGATCAAGCAAGCAATCATAAATGCTCCTGCATTAAACACTCCTGATTTTTCAAATTATTTCATCCTATATAATCTCGCATCTGATTCATCTTACGTAGTAGTGCTGACACAAATCAATAATAAAAACTTGGAAAAACCAATTTCATTTTATAGTTCAAACCTTCAATGTGATAAACTCAATTACTCCGAAGTTGAAAAACAAGCCTTTGTTGTATATAAATCCATTAAACATTTCAGACCCTTTCTCTTAAAGGCTCATACAAAAGTTATAGTCCCTTTTTGAGCAGTAAGATAGTTGCTAATTCAAAGGGAATTGGGAGAAAGAAGGGAAAATTGGGTCACAACATTACAAGAATATGATTTGGACATAAAACCAGCAAAGATTGTCAAAGGCCAAGGTTTTTGCAGGTTGTTAGCAGGAGCTTCTAATATTCAAGAACATGAAGGTACAAACAATATTGAAGAAATCAATGAGATAAGTACAAACAATCTTGAATCCCAATATGCAGATTTGATATTCTACTTAAAAAATGGGTACGATCCTTCTAATCTTTCCTATAAAAACAAGTGTGCCATAATATTAAAGGCAAAGAATTTCATGATTGTTGATGACGTGTTGTTTAGACAGAATTATGATTCAATTTTGTTAAGATGCTTAGAAAAGCCTGAAGCGCAAGAGGTCTTGCAAGAACCACATGATGATCCGGCAGGAGGACATTTTGGAGCTAATACAACAGCCCACAAAATCATTCATGCTGGGTATTATTGGCCCACTTTATTTAGAGATACTCATGAATATGTAAGGAAATGCCAAATATGTCAAACTGCTAGTGCAAGAAAAAGAAAGTCAGTGTTTCTCTTGCAACCAGTCAACATTGAACAACCCTTTAAACAATGGGGATTGGATATCATTGGAGAAATTACTCCACATTCATCCAAACAACATAAGTATATCATTACAACGATCGATTACTTTACTAAGTGGGTGGAAGCAATCCCATTGAAGAAAACAAACTCTGAGGAAATGATTGAATTCATAGATCAGTTCATCATTACCAGGTTTGGTGTCCCAAACGCTCTTATTTTTGATAATGCATCTTACTTTTCCAGTAATTCTATACTTGAATTTGCTATCAAGAGAGGATTCAAATTGAAATATTCTGCAAACTACTACCATCACGATAATGGTTTAGCAGAATCTACCAATAAGAATCTTATCAAAATCATTAAGAGAACTATTGAACAAAATCATAAAAAATAGCATAAGTCTTTGATATTTGCATTATGGGCAGACTGCATAACATAGAAGGCCTCAATAGGAACTTCTCCATTTAATCTAGTGTATCGAAAAGAGGTTGTCATACCATCAAATTTAATACTTCCTTCACTAGCTTTAGTGCAGTTTATTGAAGAAAACCCCTCATCTTCTATTCAATTAAGACATGATTAGGTTCTAAAACTAGAGGAAGAAAGGGAGAAAGCTCGAATTACACATGCAAAGCATCAACAAATTTTCAAATCTTCCTTTGATACAACTTCAATAGGCTCAAAACATTTACAAGTTGGTGATCTAGTTTTGAAGTGGGACAAGACCCATGAGGATAAAGGAAAGCACACTAAGTTTCAGAAAATGTGGCTTGGACCATTCCAAATCAGTGAGAATATAGGGCCATCTACATTCATGTTACAAGATCTATCAGGAAAGAGAGATTCTCTTCCTGTCAATGGCCTTATTTTGAAAAAATTCTTCAATTGAGGAGGTGTTGATGCCTCGAAAATCGCTACAACAACAATGGGGATAACCACCCAGTCCAGACCTTAAAGCAGCTCCTTTTCCGTTTGGATTAGTGGCTCCAACTGGTTTAACTAGGTCCAGTTGCCTTCTCCCTATCGTTATTGGTTTATGATGTATCTTTAACTACCAATAGACAAGGACATCAGATCACTTCTTCTTGCTGATCAGGCAAGAGAATGGCTCTTAAGATGATTTGGGTCCAGCCAAACCACAACTAAAATTTTGCCTCTTTAAGAAGAGGATTAAAAATATAGAATTTAATCTAAATGCAAGCTTATTCTATAATGCAAGAAAAAAGAAACTAATTTTAATCCTATCTTAATTAAGAAGATATAGATCTAACCCAACTAAGAACAAGACAATTAAAGTATTGAGATTTAAATATGTCTTGTTTATAATGAATATCAAATTAATGAAGTAGTTCAATTAACTCACATTATGGATACCACAACACATCCTATTGAGACCTATCAACTGAAATAATAAACCAACAACATTCCCGGAAGTAGTTCACAAAAATGATATTCATTATCATATCAGTAAATCCAATAATTAAACAATAATATGTGGAAATAGTTCACAACACATTACCATTCAATAAATCAGTTTTATAAGATAGATTTCTAAGCAAGTAGTTACTCAGAAATCAGAATTTAATCTTTAAGACCAGAGATACATAATAGCAACATTGAGACAAATTACCCATATTTACAAGAGTACAAAAACATGAATAAAATGAGACATTCCTGTTACTATAAAAATAAAACTGATATTTGAAACAGTAGTATTAGAAATACCAATTTATTGCATCCATTTCTCTGACCTTGGTCTCCAGCAGTCCTTTACATTGCTTAAACTTCTACTTTCAAAACTAAAACCACAGTAGTGCAAACTCTGCCCCTCATACATAATTCAAGACACAAAAGAAAAAACCTCAATAATCCCCAGATCTGAGATTTTCTCTCCTCCCTCCTACAATTCTAAATTCCTATTAGGGTAGTGCTTTTAGAAGTCTAAAATTGCAGAGGAGAGCAGCCCTTTAATACATTCTGCAACCTGCTATTTATAATATTTGTGAAGGAATTCTTGAGAGGAAAGTTTGTTGAAGAGAAATCTTCCAAATCCAATTTTATTTGCTCAAAATTCCAATCTTTAATCGCTGGAGCCTTCTCCTTGATTGAGATCCTTTTCTCCATATTTATTCCACTGTTTTCCTACAAAAAGAAATCAAAATGAATTAAGATGCAACAATAAAATCAAAATATCATTTCTGGTAATTAAAATAAATTCAATCAAATTCAATTAAATAAATAATTGAAAATAAAGTGTAAGCTTTTTATTGATGCATGGGATGGTTTTATTGGCCAAGGATATTATTGACGAATGGATCTGCGTTGAGAAGAGGCTTGGAAAAATGAAAATGCAAAAAAAAAAAAAAAAAAAAAAAAAAAAAAAAAAAAAAAAAAAAAAAAAACAAAGCAAAAAAAACAAAAAAAACTCAAAAAATTGATTTTGTTTTAGAGAATTGTAGCTTGATCTTCTGCCTGATTTTTGATCCAATAAATGACCAAATCTATTAATGAAACCTCCTCAGAAATATTCTCCTTGATTTTATATTTCCAATGAGCCATCTTGGGCCTCATTTGGCCAAGTATAACTAAATCTATGAGCCTCCAAAGTTAATGGATCAAATCTTGCATAAATCTGGAAATTCTGTTGCTGGGCTAAAAATCAGAATTTTTAATTAAAAATCTAATCGTAAATTAGAATTCTAATTAATTCTAATTTAATTATTAACCACAACTAAACTAATTATTAATTTATTATTAATCTAATTAACTATATATAATTATTTATTATAACAAATTAAATCTAATCAAAAACTAATTAATATTAATCTAAAATTTTTAATTTAATTTAATTAATTATGATTTATATATTCATTAGTTTAACTGATCTAAAATTTAATATTACATATTAACTTTTATTTTGATATTTACAAATACACTATTCTCATATTTATTCAATTCACTCATACGTATGAGTGATTTGAAAACTCAAACAAATATAAAACTTATGATAGGCCTTTGTTTTAATGCCCGATGCCTTATTGAGCCATCGCATATCGGTGATTGGGAAGGAGGCTATCGCGAGTTTTTAAACTTGTCATATGCAATAGCTCTGATTCGATTGCTTAATTTATTATCCCTTTGACTTTTTGTTTATCGGTGATAGGGGATATAACGGGTATCGACAATCGACAAATTGGGAGGTGTTGGGGTTTTAAGATATGTATAAAGTGAAAACCCCCGATGCGATTAATTTTATTTTATATATATTAATTTATATAAATTTTAATTAATTTTAATTAATATTATTTTATATTTTATTTAATAATTTTTTAATTTGAGATTTAATATATAAATTAATGTTTTTTTTTGATTTTATTTTAATGAAATTTAGTTATGAAATTATCTAAACTACAACCACTTGGATATTATGGGTTTTTAAGATTAGTAATTGATTTGGAAATTGGAGTGAATTTCTTAAATCCCGATGCTTAATGATTTGGCTGCATAATTAAAAATGGAAAAATGTTAGTAAAAACTCGCTACGCGTTAATATTTAAAATGAATGCGTTATTGAACTAATTTATTTACAAAATGCAATATTGTACATTTTATGCATTTTTAACCCAGGCTACATAAATGATCAGACTTTCAAAGGAGTGCCATTTTCAAACCAGTTAACCAAATGAGGCGAAACAAGCGTCAATGGAAGCTTATAAAAAATTGGTTCTAAGAAAGCAATCAAAACAAGAATCCAAAGAAAATAAAAAATTAACAAATGCGTAGGGCAATCAACTAAATAAAAATCCAAAAAGGTGTTTAGCGAATTTTTTTATAAAAAGGGTCCCCATTATTTGAAGTGAACAAGTAAAAAATGGAGGGGTTGTATTTTTACCACAACAATGGCGACACACGGGAGAAGAACCAGTTATCTCTATTTGATATGAATGAGATTTTCCTAAAATTAAAGTAAAAATAATTAAAGAAAAGAAAATTATGTTTGAAATGCTTGACTAGGTTCATTAGTCTGAATAAAAACAAGAATCATCTAACTGTAATTTTTCTCAAAATTTCTCATAAATTAAAATATTGTAAAACTGTATTTCGGCCATTAATTAGTTGTACAGATAAAGAAGGGGTCACTTTACATCTTAGCTTTAAAAATATACTCATTTGTCACAGGTAGAGCCACTGCTACCAACAAACATCTATAGTCTCGACAAGGTTACCTTTTAATCATAAAAGATTCAGAATCCCATCTGTTTAAAAATTATTGATCTAGAGATAAATCCATTTATATATGTTTATTTTCTTTGATTTTTTATTCTTAAAATCCATTGTCCCGGTTTGGTAGCCAGATAATTGACAATGCCATTCACTGGTTATAATTGAACTGAACAAGTTAGCTCGTGATGAGACCCCTTGTCTTATAATTGTTGGCAATCATAAGCCATTACCCTGGTTTGTTTAGCAGTGTTGGTAATGTCAGCATATTTTTCCCCTATGATCATGGTAAGCAGGCTCATGATGAGACCTCTTATCTTTTAAGTTTAAATATATTTTTGGATTACACACTAAAAAAAATAAAACTCTTTGGGACATGGAGAATCATTGACTCCTTAAGAGTTAAGAATGACAATTTCAGAGTTAAAGGTGCTTTGCTGTAAAGTGTCTTTACTTAGTTGAAAATAATTTTTCTTGACTAATAATAGAACTTTGAAAGATCATATTGAAATTTTGAAATCTCAAAATGATTACAATTTGATGAAAAAGAAATATTTCAGATTTTATGATACTTTGCCAACTTCTCTTGATTAGTAATCTCTTCCTTAAATATGTTTATCTTTATAATAAGAAAATCAAACTTTATTAAGAGATTTAAGAAAAAGCTAATAGGTGACTAATAACTATTTTTCTCCATGCATGCTGACCATTGTTAGATAACAAGTAGGCCTTCCATATAAATCATGGCATAATCACCAAAATCAAAACTGAAAACCAAAAGAAAAAAATTCTTATGCTAAAGTGAGAAAAGAAATTAGCAAACAAAACAAAAATTAAGAAATTTTAAAAGTGGAAAGGAAAATCCAAGTTTCAAAAGATAAACTCAAACAAGAATGTTTATACCAATGTCTCAACCATATGAAGAAAAAGAAAATAATCGTGTAATCAATCATTCTCGTGTCGAGATTTGGGAAAATCATACCTTGCAGGGTTGTGAGTGTTTTAGGCTTTCTGGATAGCAGGGACGATAAAATTCAGCCACAACGAAAACTTTCTGTCTGATATTAATCTTTTTGTTTCAAAGCATCATCTTAATCATTTTCTAATAAAATGAATTCTTAAAGAAACAAAATAAAGGTTCAGAAACTTCCTGGTGTAGTTGTTTCGATGAAAATTATCGCTGCTTCTTGAAATAAAGCCAGGATAAGAGTATAGGATTTCGAAAATATGATCCGGCAGAGGATTGAAAGCTTCAAATGGAGAACTGCAAAACATATTTATATATCAGAAAAACAAAACTAAAACTAAATTAATGAAATGGAAATTTAATGAAAGTGGGTACATGAATCTTACCATTGGATAATTGTTTTTGATCTTACCTTGAAAGTTATCAGTTTCTCCAAACTAGCTGACTTCTTATTTTAATTAACATTAAAAACATAAAGAAGTCAAACTAACCAAAATCCTATAACCCAAAATCATTATTTATTTTATTTACACTAAAGCAAGCAGTAAAATGTAAAGATGGAATGCTTAGTGTTCAAGGGAATTGAAATTAAAACAAATGCATCAAAAATGAGAATGAGAATTTGTAGTAATGACTGTTTCTCAAAATATTATAAGTTTCATATAAATTCCATGATTTTATAAATTGTTCAAAATCAAGACCAAATCCAAGATGATAAAATTTAAATATGAAGATAGAGAGGTCTTGAATTCCACTTTTAATTATGGAATTATATATTTAAAACTGAAATATATGAAAAATTGAAATGATTTGAATTTACTGCAAAATTGTCATCAATTTTTTTTTTACCATAGTGATTACCCAAGCTTGCTTTTAAAATAACACATCGTCGTATCGGATGATTCACATAACATGTTTCTTCACCTTTGTTGCTATGCCATATATCGATCAAATGTTAATGACTCAAAGGCATGCATTGGAAGCTATTGCATTGGCGGTTGAAATAGCAAATTGCCGATATGTGGTCATGCGAAGAAAATATGTGCAATAAGATGTAGTGATCACACTATTGAAGAACTGTTATATTGCGAATCGGGGACAATGATGCTAAAATTCACAAATCGCACACCACATCTCACGATTTGTATTTTGCACATTGCACATTGCGTATTGCAAATTTGAAATAGTGGTATGGCTGTAAATAAAAATGAGAGGCGACTGCGATATTGGTGATGTGATGAATGACATAACTAATCGACGATCGACAATCTTAGGCACATGATGTAACAATTCTTAATACGCTGATATGCGATGAAGAGTGGACCCAATAATTTTATAATAAAAATTTAATAACATATCGGATCCAAGACATCGGCCCTTTCAAATTATGCCCTTACTTTTATTGCAATTGAATGGACGTGATATTTTATAAACTTGATTTGAATTTCATATTGGATCCAGAATTATGTGGTCATTGCAATATCGGTAAAGTCGTTTATCGGAGATCAGCGATTCATGATGATAGAAGTATATTCAACTGCGAACCTCTGATATGCAAAATGCGATATGACATATAAGCGAGATAATACATCAGAGATTTTTTATTAAACGATTTGTTATAAAAAATGCTAAAAGCTACTTTCGATGAAATATTTTGCTACAATTGGTTGTGATATGGATGATGTGATATCAGAATGAAGTTATTGACGAAGATGAGCGGGATGAGAGTATCGTGAATATTTTCATTGAAGTATCAGCGATATGGAAATCAAGTTGAATCTTATGATATTGCTTGATATTTCAATTAGGTTTTCTGATGGTTGAAAGCAAAGTTAAAAATGTTCAAATTCTAATGAATCACAAAATAAAATTTCCTTGAACCTGTTGCAAATTTGAAATGACTTTGCTGCTTACTTCAAATTTTGAAAACAAAATGAAAACTTGCAAATAAACAGAACAAAAATAAAAAATAAACTAAGGAAAAGATAAACTAATAATAGATGAGAATAAACTTGTAAATGCGTACCTGGAAAAAAATTGTCTGCAGATTTTATCATATGAGTCTTTAAATCCTTCCTAGGATTTATCAAAATTCTGACTTTGTTCAAAATTATCTCATCATTTATTCTAAATCGGAGTGAGTAATCAGCCTAAATAAAATCCACTTATTCATGTTCAGGAAATATAAAATTTACCATAAATAAATATGAAAATAGTCTTCCCTTTTTTAATTGAAACAACAATTTATTACCTCTGCTCATTTTGAATTAACATGATAGAAATCTGTATTGTTATAGTGATTGTTTAATAATGCCTTTAGTAAATAAATATGATCCGTATTGCAACATCAAATAATAAACTAAAGATCAGAATGGGATAAAGCCACTAATTCTGGAAAAATGTCAAAACAGATTTGAGTGTGTGCACACAGCAAAATGGACATCCTTAAGGTCAGCTTATCAAATTTCGAGGGAGATAATATGAACTTCATATGATTACCACGAAATTTTAGACTGACTAATAATGATTGAGTCAGAATCAAACTTATCATAGACAGTCATACATTTCATGGGATAATGAAATCATGAAGTTTTTATATCCTTAAAACCTTTATCATATAAATTTCAAAAGAAAATCTTAGAAGGAAATCCCGAAATGAAGAAAAGTGGCTTTGAGGTGATTGATGCTAAGTGCAACCTCAATTGAATTTAATCAAGACATTATTCAAAATAGGCAGAGTAGAGGTATTGCTGCAAGAATTTTAAAAAAGAAAGCAAGAATTAAAACTTTCTGGTGGGAAGAAAATATTTTCACTGAACATGTATGAGAGGGGCTGATTGCTTTATTTTATTTTTTTAATCTGCAAAACTGTTGAAAACAAATTAACTGCATAAAACAAACAAACTAAATTAATTCTACTCATATTCTAGCCATATACATGAAAATGACTAGGTATAGTCATATTTCCAGTGTAGCCATTTTCTAATTTTAATTGCTGCATGTATGTATAGTTCAAATGTTAGTAATAAAAATAAAAATGTAATTAAACTAAGAAAATTAAATATGAAATCAGAATGTACAGTTATTGTTAGCAACTTAATTAAAATCTTGTTCTCTTGAAATTGACTTTCCAATTCAATACCAAATGGATCATAAAAATCTGGATGGATTTCCATTAATAGTTGGGAAATGTTCAAAAGAGGAAATGATAGGCCAAATTGTGAAGATGAGCTTTTAAATTCAAAGGCCTGGAAAAAATTGTTAGTATTATGTACAAATGTTAAATCATTGACAATCTTCCATGAAAGAAAACTTTCCAAATATTTTTCAAATGAATTAATGAAAAATAGATGGAAATCTTTCAAATGAAATGGAAAATTATTAATTAAATTGGATTGCTGGTGAGATTGTAAAAATGCATTTTTTTGTTGATATTGTCTTTGAAAAGATAAAAGCTTTTGATAAAAGATGAACATCAATTGACATTGACATTGAAATAGCTTTCAATGCTCATGATTATAATATAAAACTTCAATTTTCCAACAAGGCAATGCATCAATTGAACGTTTGACAGTAAAATGCTTAATATGCCAACATAAAGTGTCACAAATTTGAAAAATAAGATTAAAAATAAAATCTAAATTTAAACAAAAGAAGTGAGGAAACAAAAATAAAATGAAATCACTATTGTTACAACTAATGTTACAGCACAATTGAGATCGTTTAGAAATGATTTTTTTTTCACAAGGATTGACCAGAATTATGGAATTTGAGTAATTTTGAATTCCAACTTGTGAATTAGAAAACGAACTATGATTATGAGTAGGAATGAGAGCTTGATTATGATATGAATCATAAATTGGAATGTTTTTTTGAATGCTGAAATCATGAAGATAATTTGCTACTCTAAAATGAGGATAGGTTGGAATAATTTCTAAATTGAAATGTTCCTCATATTCAGATGTTATCTAAATTTTATCATGAGGATTCTCTTGAGAAAAATAGAAATCAACATCCTCAATGTCAGAGTAATTATCATAAATGACCTCACAAGATTCTCTAGAATTCCCTTTGATCTCATCCAATATATCAAAACAAGGAGGAACAAGAATTTCATGTTCATTAATGGTAAAAGAATGATCAATTATTGTTTTTCTATCTTGATAAAAATTAATTGATATTTCATTTAAATCATCCTCTTTAATTTCTGAAATATCATTAATACCAAGAGAGGGAAAATTACCATCATTAAAAATATCAGGATAAAGGGAAAAATGTGAACCTGAAACAATGTATTTAAAACTGTCTCTGTTTGAGAACTCTTGTGCGTTATGTTCACTATAAATTTCAGATTCAAAATCATTCCTTTGTGTACTCATGCTTTCTTGAAGAAGGTTGCTTTGCTACTTTGATTTCGGCATTTTCTCATCAATGAAAAATTCATAAATTTGTACAGCAGTTTGCATGTTATTATTTACTTTGATTGCTTCTTGTAATTGATGATTTGCAATCTATTTTTCTGAATTCACTGCAGAGTAGCTTTCAGATTTCAATACGGCTCTTTCTTCAAAATTGCTGTTGTTGTCTTCTTGCATTTGAATGGAAATATTTTTCAAGCTTTGTGAAACCACTTCATCACAATTTATTTGGACATCCATATTGGAATTCTCATTTATATTAGAAGGGGATGGAACAAAGCTTGAATTAGTTTCATATGGATTGGAAATGGGTGGAAGAGAACAAATATATTCAAACCAATCTAATATTTCTTCTTCCATAGGTCTATCTTCAAATTTAAATCTTAAACAATTCAAATGAAATCGAATATTAAAATCTTTAACAGACTCATTTTCAAATCTTCGTAAATATTCAATTTCATCACATACCTGTTCATAATCGTAGCCGTCAAATTTTAAAATGAAAATTGTAACAAATTGATCCCAACTATGAATTGAAGCAACTGGAAGAGTTCTACACCAATTTCTGGCTTTTACCGCAAATGTGAGAGTAAAAATTCTGCATAAAATGCCTTCATCAATTCCTTGAAAATCATAATTTGAAACATTTTGAATAAATTGAAAAACATGGTTAAAAGTAGAAGAATTTCTCTTACCATTAAACTTTCCCTGAGACAAGAGTCTTACCACCTCGGGTGGAGTATTGGAGGATGCACGTCCATGGATGTAACTCCAAATTGGAAGCTTAAGAGGAGTCATTGTGGTTAAATAAAGTGTTAAATTGAAAAGACTCCAAAAGACAAAAAAAAATCTCAGGCCCTCCTTCTAGCGCCAAAATTGTTGATGCCTCGAAAATCGCTACAAAAACAATGGGGATAACCACCCAGTCCGGACATTAAAGCAGCTCATTTTTCGTTTGGATTAGTGGCTCCAACTGGTTTATGATGTATCTTTAACTACCAATAGACAGGGACATCAGATCACTTCTTCTTGTTGTTGATCAGGAAAGAGAATGACCCTTAAGTTGATTCGGGTCTAGCCAAACCACAACTAAAGTTTTGCCTCTTTGAGAAGAGGATTTAAAAATATAGAATTTAATCTAAATGCAAGCTTATTCTATAATGCAAGCAAAAAGAAACTAATCTTAATCCTATCTTAATTAGGCCAAATAGATCTAACCCAACCAAGAGCAAGATAATTAAAGTATTGAGATTTAAATATGTCTTGTTATAATGAATATCAAATTAATGAAGTAGTTCAATTAACTGACATTATGGATACCACAACACATCCTATTGAGACTTATCAAATGAAATAGTAAACCAACAACATTCCTGGAAGTAGTTCACAAAAATGATATTGGTTATCATATCAATAAATCTAATAATTAAACAATAATATGTGGAAATAGTTCACAACACATTATCATTCAATAAATCAGTTTTATAAAATAGATTTCTGAGCAAGTAGTTACTCAGAAATCAGAATTTAATCCTTAAGACCAAAGATACATAATAGCAACATTGAGACAAATTACCCATATTTACAAGAGTGCACAAACATGAATAAAATGAGACATTCTTGTTACTATAAAAATAAAACTGATATTTGAAATAGTAGTATTAGAAATACCAATTTATTGCATCCATTTCTCTGACCTTGGTCTCCAACAGTCCTTTACATTGCTAAAACTTTTGCCTTCAAAACTAAAGCCATAGTAGTGCAAACTCTGCCCCTCATAGATAATTCAAGATATAATTCTCTCCTCCCTCCTACAATTCTAAATTTCTATTACAGTAGTGTTTTTAGAAGTCTAAAATTGCAGAGGAGAGAAGCCCTTTAATACATTCTGCAACTTGCTATTTATAATATTTGTGAAGGAATTCTTGAGAGGAAAATTTGTTGAAGAGAAATCTACCAAATCCAATTTTATTTGCTCAAAATTCCAATCTTTAATCGCTGGAGTCTTCTCCTTGATTGAGATCATTCTCTCCATATTTATTCCACTATTTTCCTGCAAAAAGAAATCAAAATGAATTAAGATACAACAATAAAATCAAAATATCATTTCTGGCAATTAAAATAAATCCAATCAAATTCAATTGAATAAATAATTGAAAATAAAATGTAAGTTTTCTATTGATGCATGGGATTATTTGATTGGCCAAGGATATTATTGACGAATGGATTTGCGTTGAGAAGAGACTTGGACAAATGAAAATGCAAAAAAAAAAAAAAAAAAACTCAAAAAATTGATTTTGTTTTAGAGATTTGTAGCTTGATATTCTGCCTGATTTTTGACCTAATAAATGACCAAATCTATTAATGAAACCTCCTCACAAATATTCTCCTTGATTTTATCTTTCCAATGAGCCATCTTAGGCCTCATTTGGTCAAGTATAACTAAATCTATGAGCCTCCAAAGTTAATGGATCAAATCTTGCATAAATCTGGAAATTTTGTTGCTGGGCTAAAAATTAGAATTTTTAATTAAAAATCTAATCCTAAATTAGAATTCTAATTAATTCTAATTTAATTATTAACCATAAACTAAACTAATTATTAATTAATATTAATCTAATTAACTAATATATAATTAATTATTTATAAACAAATTAAATCTAATAAAAAACTAATTAATATTAATCTAAATGATATTTAAATTTAAATTTAATTATTATGATTTTAATATTAATTTAACTAATATAAAATTTAATATTACATTTTAACTTTTATTTTGATATTTACAAATACACTATTCTCATATTTATTCAATTCACTCATACGTATGAGTGATTTGAAAACTCAAACAAATATAAAACTTATGATACGTCTTTGTTTTAATGCCCGATGCCTTATTGAGCCATCACATACGGTGATTGGGAAGAAGGCTATCGCGAGTTTTTAAACTTGTCATATGCAATAGATCTGATTTGATTGCGTAATTTATTATCCCTTTGACTTTTTGTTTATCGGTGATAGGGGATATAAGGGGTATCGGCAATCGGCAAATTGGGAGGTGTTGAGGTTTTAAGATATGTATAAAGTGAAAACCCCCGATGCGATTAAT
>APFE031033054.1:0-10902 GCA_000404065.3 Pinus taeda | reverse complement strand
CAAATTAAAAGTATCTATTCCTTTGACTGAAATCATGAAAAACAGCAGCTACCGACGTCAAGTCTCCAAAATTCTGACTTTTCATCCCATGTTTGACATGGTAAACATTGAAGATGATCAGCCCGAATTGATATTTGGGCCGGCATTGGATGGTGAGTCCCCTAATAGTGATGTTCCTCCATTTTATATTAGTTTGATATTGCATGAATATGTTTTGCACAATCCTATGTTCGATTCGGGTGCTTCGCACAATTTGATGCCAAAGGTGATCATGGAAAAGTTGGGGCTAGACATTACAAGGAGATATCATGATTTGTATTCATTTGATTCCAGTCTTGATGGATGTGGTTGTGGCGGACATTCCTCCACGTTTTGGTATGCTACTTTCAAGATCTTGGGGGGCTAAGTTGAAAGGTACGCTACAGTTAAATTTTTCCTATGCTACAATTGCAGTCTTCGGTCAAATGAGAAAGCTATATCGAGAGAAAAAGATGAAGTACATGATAACCAACAAAGAGAAGCCAATCAATCGTCCCGTAAATTATGTACATACAGATTTGGAGTCATTTTTTTTGTTTGTTGAGAGTTTTAATGATCTAGATAGTCAGTTAGTTCAGGCGGAAGATATACCAGAAATCACTGAGAATTTTAGAGAAGTTTGGCAAAAAGAAAGAGGAGAAAAGCAAGCTATTATGGAGCAAACAAGTGAAGATAATGGGCAGCAAACAGAAAAAACAGAGCTAACACAATTTCAGCACTTGGAGGAGGATGAAGATGGTATTTGGACCATGGATTTTGATGGCGCAATAGGTAGTGATGGTGCTGGTATTGGTGTGTGGATTCGAAGTCCCTTTTCCGCTCAAGACAAAGTTCCAAGCAAGGTGAGAGTGTGTTCCGATAAACTAGCATTTGACTGTTCAAATAATGAAGCGGAATATGAGGCTCTCATTGCTGGCCTTAAGATTCTTAGAAAGCTGAAAGCGAAGAAGATTGCAGTCTATGGTGATTCAGAGTTGGTGATAAAGTAGGTGAAGGGTGAGTTTCAGGCCAAGCATCCTCGCATGAGGGCATACCGAAATGCAGCCTTAGATATTTTGAAGTTATTTTCTGATCATACCTTGACATGTGTACCTCGCATACAAAATGGTGTTGCTGATGGACTTGCTAAGGCAGCAGGCAACTTAAAAATTCCGATGAATTCCAGCAACAAGTTTGAGATTCATGTGAAACACCGTCCCACCGTTTCAGACAATCAGCGATGTTGGCAAGCCTTTCAAGATGATGAAGAGATTAATCAATTCTGCAAAATAAGGGTAAGTTCAAAGATACCTCCATAGATACAAAACATGATGATGGTAGTGATAATATACAAGTAAATCAAATGGAAGTGCTACAACTTAAAGGTAACATTATTCCGAAGGGATTGATTCCTTTGGAGGAACTGTTCGACCAAGATGATGTGGCCCACAAACTGACATTGAGACCAACTGAAAAAGGTGTTGAAGAGGTAAACATTGGGACAACTGAGAATCCCAAGATGGTAAAGCTATCAAAGTCATTGTCACCAAAGGTAAAAGTAGAATACGTGAAATTGTTGTCTTTATTTTCTGATGTTTTTGCATGGGATTACTCAGATTTAAAAACATATGACATAAATATCATTCAGCATACTATTCCCATTAAATCAAATCAGAAGCCTTTTCGTCAAAAGTTGAGGAGAATCAATTCGAAGTTGCTACTATCAATTGAAAAAGAGGTAAATAGATTGTATAAGTCAGGAATCATTGTGCCCATCCGATTTTTAGATTGGATATCAAACTTGGTGCCCATGAGAAAGAAAACAGGTGAGATCCATTTATGTATTGACTTCAGAAATTTGAATAAGGTGTCCTTAAAAGACAATTATCCACTGCCCAAAATGGACCATATATTGCAGCGAGTAGTTGGAGCATCAAGGATGTCACTACTCGACGGCTATTCAGGATACAATCAGATTTTAGTGCATGAAGATGACCGTGACAAAACCGCGTTCACCACCCCATGGGGAACATTTCATAATGCAAAGATGTCGTTTGGTTTGAAAAATGCAGGAGCCACCATTCAGCATGCAATGGATATGGATTTCGCCAATGAGAAAGATGTATTTTTAGTTGTTTATCTTGATGATTTAACTGTGTTTTCAAATTCTGATGAAGAACATTTGTATCATTTGAAAATTGTCTTCCAAAAGTGCAGAAAATATGGCATTTCGCTAAATCTAAAAAAGAGTCTTTTTTCCATGGATGAGGGCAAGCTTCTTGGCCACATCATATCTAAAGATGGCATTCGTGTTGACCCTGCACGTGTTGAAGCCATTCAGCAAATTGAACAGCCCTGGAACAAGAAAGAAATACAGTCCTTTAATGGTAAACTGAATTTTTTGTGTCGCTTCATTCCAAATCTAGCGGAGCATCTTAGAGAAATCACGAGCATGCTGAAAAAGGAAAGTCAGGTAAAGTGGACCGAAGAGGCAGTAAATTCATTCAATTTATTGAAGTTAGCTCTTTCTTCAGCTCCTATTTTGATCAGCCCAGACTACACATAGGATTTTATTTTGTTCTCATTTGCTTCTGAGCACACTTTGGCAGCTGTATTAATGCAGAAAAGGGAAGGAGTTGAAAATCCCATTGCTTTTTTTAGTCGGATTATAAGAGACAGAGCATTGAAATATAACATCATTGAGAAGAAAGCACTTGCGCTTGTAAAGGCCTTGAAATATTTCCGTGTGTATATATTGCATTCTCACATTCTAGCCTATGTTCCTAATGCAGCAGTTAAAGATATTTTAGTACAGGCAGATCCAGAAGGTAGGCGGGGTAAGTGGATTGCTGTGTTGTTAGAGTATGATGTGGAGATTAAACCAACCAAGCTAATAAAAGGACAAGGACTTGCCAAGTTAATGGCTGAAACGAATTTGCAAGTTCTAGATATAAATTTGATTGTTGCCATGTCCGATGAAGATGAGGAGAATTCATCAGTTCAGGTATCTGAAATGTTTCTTTCCTCTCCTTGGTATGCTGACATTTTATACGTACTTCAGAATTTGTCTTCACCTCCCGGAATGCCTAGAAATAAGAGTAGAACATTGAAATTGAAAGCTACAAAATTCTGCATACTAGATTCAGCATTGTTTTGGAAAGACCCTGTGGAATGTTATTGAATTGTTTGGTAGAGGAAGAAGCCAAAAGAGTTGTGGAAGACTTTCATAGAGGCGACTGTGGAGGCCATCTGTTTTGGAAAACCACAGCGAACAAGATTCTAAGGGCAGGTTATTATTGGCCTTCATTATTTTCAGATGTATATAAGGTTGTTAAAAATTGTCACGAATGCCAAATTTTTTAAGGGAAGCAAAAACTACAGCCATTGCCTCTCAAACCAATTGAGGTCAGCGCACCATTTCAGCGATGGGGCTTGGATTTAATCGGGGAAATTCATCCGGCATCATCAGGACAGCATAGATGGATATTGACAGCCACAAACTACTTCACGAAATGGATTGAAGCGATTCCTACTCAGCAAGCTACGGATGTGGTAATTATCTCTTTTCTTGAAACCAATATTTTTTCATGTTTTGGATGTCCAAGTAAGTTAATCACAGATAATGCAGCAGCATTTAAGTCAAAAAGGATGGTCGAGTTTTGCTATAAGTACAATATTAGCTTGGGACATTCAACCGCATACCATCCTCAGGGAAATGGATTGGCAGAGTCATCTAATAAATCTTTGGTTAATATCATTAAGAAATTGTTGGAAATCAATAAAAAGGGATGGCACAAGAAGTTAATAAATGCACTATGGGGTGATAGGGTGAGTCAGAAAAAGTCTATTGGCATGTCTCCTTTCGAGCTGGTGTATGGGACAGACACGGACAATCCTACTTCGCTTGCTGTCTCGGTAGTCAAATTGCTTCAGGAAGCCGGTAGTGAGGAAGATCCTATGCAGAGAAGGATTAATCAGATGATCCATTTACAACAGACATGGGAGGAGGTATTTCAAAACACTTGTAAGTTGCAGGAGTGCATCAAAAAGATTTATGATCGGAAGGCAAAAGCGAACACATTTCAACTAGATGAGATAGTTTTGAGATGGGATGCTCGACATGAAGACAAAAGAAAGCACGACAAATTTGAAAATTTATGGAAGGGTCCTTACAAGATTGCAGCGTATCGTGGCCAAAACGCTTTCCTTCTCAAAGAAATGAATGGAGATGATTGTCCTGGAGGGCTGATCAATGGTCGGTTGCTAAAGCGATACCATTTCTAAGCATTTTCTGCTCATTCATCATCATTGTATATATCGTTTTACCTCTGCTCTATTGCATATGTGTACTGACCTTTCATCTTCAGTCTCGGGCCCTCAGTGAAAGCTATAATTCTGGAGATGAAGGTTAGTTGATTTGAGATTTCTCGAGCCATTTTTTTCAGTCCTTTCAGCCTTCAAAATCGAGTCAGTTTAGGTCAGAGTTGTGTTCAGTTTTCAAAGTCAAATCTGCAATAAATAAATGTGTCAAAGTTTTGTGTTAATTGTTGAAATAATGACTCCATCACCCAATGGATGAAAGGCACTGGTCTACTCTCCCAGAAATTTGTCGTTCTTGGCGTCTCCAAGGAGCCACCATCCCCATTGGAGCCAATGTTAGAGTCAGTCCTTACAGCCCTCCGTCAGAGATCTTTTTGCTTTTGCATATCATTTTTAGGTGTCTCGCTTGTTCCACTTCGTTGCATTTTTCTAGGGACATGCCATTGACTCACGAGGGGGTCTGGTTGTCTTGTGTTCCCTCATGTTTGTCCCTGCAGGGTTGGTAAAAATCTCTCTAAAAATACAAGTACATGGTCATTTTCTTCATTGTCATACATGATTAGTTTTGTTAAAAAGGGTCTTTAGTCCTAGAGTCTAGGGTTTTGAGTCTCATGCATACACATACTAAAACCCTGCAGGCCATGAGGTTGGTTTCAAAAGATTATCATTTAATATGTTTCCTCAAAAAGCATTTAAAAACATTTTTAGTCCAAAACTCTGTTTTGGAACTAAAAATTGTTATTGTAAATAGTTGTATTTGTTTTATCTCAAAAAGTTTCAGAGCAAGTCTCTGATCTTCTCCTAAGACAAAATGCTAGATCTCTCCAAAAAATCAACAAAAGATCATCAGTCCAAACCTCAGAAAAGCATGAGAAAATCAAAAAGCACTGTTGTATTAAAAGACCAAAAGTGAAAAGTGCCAAACCTTAAAAAGTGGGTTTTTGAATCAATTTAAACCAAAATAGATATTTTGTTTGTATATAAGGTGAAAACATGTCTATTTCTTCACCAAATATCAAAGCAAGAGCGTGTTCAAGTATTGGAGGGCGAAAAACCAGTTTGCAAACCCGTGGATAGAGTTACAGGTGTGCGCTGCGCATTGGAAGTGTGCGCTGTGCATTGGGTGGTGCGATGCTCATTGGGCAGTTTGATCCAGTGCAAATTTACAAAGGTGCTATGCATAGGAGTGTGCGTTGTGCATTGGGGTTGAGTTCTGAACCTTTGGATCTTAGCCACAGCAAAACCAGTGTATGCACCCAGAACTCAACCAAACTCACTCCAAGCTTGCAAATAGGTATGTTATTGCTGCCTAGTAATGTTAGGGTGTTTGATACATGTTTCAAAGAAGGGATTTGATGTATTGGGTTTTGGGAAAATGAAACCCTAGGTTCATAACATAGGCATCCCTTAAGTTATTTTAAGCTATGTCGGTGGTTTAGTAAGATGTCTCTCATCCTTCATTGATGAAAAAACCAACTCCTTACTCATTTGTGCACCCTAGTCTAACATTCCAAAGATCACACATTGTATTTTGCTCATTTGTCAAAAGGGGATTGTTTTTGTAAATTCATTGAAAACAGAGCATTGTTAAATATGGCATGGTTTGTTTGATGTTGTGGCCAAATTACTAAAGTTTTGAGTATACATTGAAAATTAACTCCACCACATTTGTATTACTATATATATCATAGACATCTTGACACCAAAGCCATGTTAGACACAGGGTCAGAGTATGAACAGTAGTATGATAGTGATTCTACAGCAGAGGGTAGTGTGCCAAGAAGGTCTTGCAGAGGTGGCAAAAGTGGCAAGCCTCTCAGGGAAGAGCCTACTTCTTTATCTCAATTGCAAGCTTACCCACTTGCAATGGATTGTTTTCGCCGTCAGTCATGTTATCGCTATTGTGAATTAATTTCACACTTCCAGCATCATCATGAGCTAGCTCGTTTGTTCATTCTACATTTACATGATGGCCATGTAAACCTTGCTGGAGTTGATTTCATTTTGTCACCAGAGATTATTGCAGAGGCCACTGGGATACCAAATGTAGGAGAGCAATGGAATAAACGTCAGCAGTTAGAGAAATCCTACTATCAGCCATACATCAAACCTAGGTATATGAAGCACTTGAGGAGATTTTTTCCTTTCCACTACCTGAATGATCAATTTGCACCTCAGATGAAACTTATCATTCGGTATTTCAGTTGTGAGGGCAGATTCTCCCGTCTTTATACGTACCATGTATGCTTGTTGATGCATTTTACAAGGGTACGTATGATGAACATTCCATACTTCATGTTTTGCAACATAGAGAAGATGGTGCCTCTTGTACAAAGGAAGACCCCAGCACAGCAGCATAACAATATTTATCATTATGCCTTGATCAAGATCGTGGTGGTTCATCAGTTGGCACAGCAGTGCATTACTTGGGAGGATTTTATTTCTCGTGACTTCTTCATAGCGTCTCAGCCACCTCCAGAGATAGTTCATGATGATGGAGGGCCTTCACAGCAGTTTGACATTCCTGAGACCGAGCATGTCAATGCTCCAGCGTATGTGACATATCAACGAGGCCACAGGGCCTTATTTGCATCTGCACGACGAGTACTATCTCCACCCGGGGTGGAAGGGGTCTCATTGACTTCATCAGCACAGCGAGTATTATCTCCACATCATGTGGAAGGGGTCTTGCCTTCTTCTTCAGCACAGGTACAGATCCAGGATAGGGGCAAGAGGCCCATGTTTGATGAGGTTCCTTCAGGATGTCAGGACACAGATATCATTGATTTCGATGCGAGCTCTCCTAGCTTGGAGCTAAAGGAGATCATCCGAGAGCAAAGGGTCGAGAATGAGTCGCTGTAAAAGAAATTGCAGATGGATAAGTGGGTGATCAACTACTTGGAGCAGCGCAACAAACAGCTGAAATATGAACATACACTTTATGGGCTGTGGAAAATCCGGAAAGATCGAAAATTGGCTTGAAATAGACCCGGTGATTCGACATCGATTAATCGAGAGTCCATGCTCATCTGGGTGAACACTCATTTGGAGAAGTTGTTGGCGAAGGCAAACAGGGACAAGGACATGCTTCGTCATATGAAAACTCACTATTGGGCTCGCATGCATGTTTGCAAAGCGAAAATGAAAATCCTAAAGAGGCGATTGACAAGGCACTAAAACGGAAAAAGAGGTCAGATCCACTTCAAGTTTTTGCCGAAGCTTCGCTAGCTAAGCATAACACATGATGGAGGGTCTTCACTCCGAATTTGAGCAAATTCGGAGAAATTTTTGTCATTTTGAAATTTTTGACTTGCAAAACAGGTTTTTTGGTTCAACGCGCAGCGCGCCGCACGCGGCCCACAAGATTGGGATGTCCAAATGACAAATGGCTTGTAGTTTTGGATTTGTCATGAAGAATTACACATGCTCAGCTATTGCTGAAGCATTTCATCAAGATCTGGATGGTCAAAAGGTCCAAAAACATCATGAAAACCATCTTGCTGCCACCTTTTGCCATAGCAGGAAGTACCTCTGGGAGAATTCAGTTTTGAGGGGGCAAATGAGGTCCAAATTGGAAAATTCCACTTGGGTTGGAAAGTAGACATCCAGGGCTTTCCAACAAGCATAAGCTCAATTTGGGTGTTGGGAAGTGCCTCAAAATCAGCTGGAAAAGTGCGTTGCGCATAGAGATCAGGGCGCTGCGCATAGAGGATTTTGGCCAATTTTTCACTTTTAGCTCAGGAATTCGGCTAGTTTTCACCAGTTTCACTCCTTGATGTAATTTCATGTATGTAAGGTAGCATGGCACTTATCTACCTTCTTATAGATGATTCATTTACAAATTAGCAAAAAATTAATGTAATGAATTTACTTCTTTTTAGAAGCAGGTTGTTTGGTCATCTAGATTCTTGCTCCATGTTTAGGATTTGTTCAAACTGCTCCTAGAAGGAGGAGCTCGACCCCTAGAGGTTAGGGAATGAGGTTAGCTTGATATATATATGTAAATTTTCATTCAGTAGCATAGGTTGGACTCTTGGGAATAGCTTGAAACTCTATTGTACATATTTTATCTGCATTTGTGGCAAAGGAAAGACCAGGGTTTTGCAGCACTATTTGGGATTCATGTGGCTTTATGTGTTTATGGTGTGCTTCTTTCAGTATTTTTAAGTTTTTTATGTGTATCACTTTCCTTCTCTAATCTTCTGCAATTTAACAAATGAAGTGTTAAGGTAGAATCCATAATTCTGCTATGCTCTGCCTTTAAGTTTGTTTAATTTTCCATGTTTTCATCTATTTATGGAGAATCCTTGAAAGTTTCTTGCTCTCCTTAACCTCTCACCAGTCAGATCTATCCATTCAATCTCTTCAAAGGCATCAAAACAATCGCCTATCTTGCCCCAAGTAGACCTCTGCAAAAACTGTGCCTCATCCCGCACCCAAAATTGCCTTTCCCTTGAATTCAACAAAAATTCAAAAAAATCAAATTTCAAATTCCTTGTATTTCATACCTAGCCTAAAATTAGTTATCAAATTAGTCATCTCGACCTCATTGATTACCTTTTGCTGAGATTGACTCGAAGAGAGCCCTCTCCTGTCCTCATAGGGCTAGCTACGAGGCTGAGCCTGGTTTGATGTGGCCTCGAGTTTTACCTTATTTCAGCCTAAAGTAGATTTGAGCGCTAACAATTGGTTTGATTAGGCTGGCTAATTCACTAACAGCTATCGCACTGCTTGTCATATTGTTTGGCATCCTTGAACAAGGAAGGCTAAAAATAGCCAGCTCGTAACACTTTGTATGCTGTCCACTTATCGGCAAAGTGACCCCCACATGGTTCATCATGGGCAGATTTTAAGATATCAAACACCTCTTCCTCTCTTACACATCCACGGATAATGAGATATGCCCTCGTGTAAAAGAGCTCACCTTGGATCCAGGAATATGCAGCACTTTTCTGAATGGTATTCCACTTTTCACGAGCAAATAAGTGAGGCGATAATTTTCCGGTGACTAAATAGTTAGCTATGTCAACAAACCATGGATATTTCGTTGACACAAAAAAAATATGTTCGTTAGGAAAATCATCATCAATAGGAATTGCTTCACTAGGATTATTTAATCTTGAAAGACAATTTTCTACTACATTTGATTTTCCTGGTCTATCAACAATAGTAATATTAAATTCCTGTAATAATAACAACCAACTAATCACTCTACCACTACTTAATGGTTTATTCATCAAATACCTTATAGTGGAATGGTCAGTATGTACAAAAACTTCATATCCTATAATATAATGTCTAAATTTATTAATGGAAAAAATTACAGTGAAAAAATCTCTCTCATTAACCATATAATTGAGTTCAGTGGGTGACAAGTTTTTACTAATGAAATAAATAGCATAATATTGTTTTTCTTCTTATTTTCCTAAAGCTACGCCTATAGAAATATCTGAGGCATGAGAGGAAATATGAAATGGCAGGGACCAATTTGGTCCTCTCAATATTGGTGCCTGAACTAATTTTTCCTTTAACGTCTCAAAATATTGTTGGCAAGCTGTGGACCAAGAAAACTCACTATCTTTAATGAAAAGTTAGAAAAGGGGGGTAGCTATCCTTGAGAAATTCTCAATGAATCTCCTATAGTAGTGTCATGCGGAAAGAGTTATTTTTGCGGACAAACCTAACCTCCCTAGGAGTCTAAGACTCTCTAGTGACAAACAAGACAAACAAGAGTAATCCTTCTCTAAACATACGTTATTATATGAGAAACCAAGTGTTTTTCGATCTTACCTTAGGTTCAACGCTTGTTGTAGCAGCCTAGCTTCATTGATCCAGATGAACTCCTTCACTTTGAAACCTGCATACACTAACAATCAAACGATTACATAACACCTGGATATTCCATAAAACAAAGCATATTCAACATATAGACCAAGGAGTATATGAAACAATTCATTAACAACAAATCATTGATAAGAATGGACTTATTTGTATTAAGGAAGCAAAAAAGAAACCATTACAACCTGAGCCTTGGTGTTGTGCAAGTTCCTCCCAGGGTCCAGCAAGAGTTTTCCTCTACTTTGACAAGCTCACCCACTTTCAAATGGAACAAGAAAGGATGGTAATCTCTCCTCACAAGTTTACAATGGAAGTCCTAATTCCAGCAGCATCTACCCTTTGGAATGTTCAGCTTTCAACCTTCCCTCCTCTGGCCCAATGCCTATATTTATAGTGTTCTAGAGGAAGTTATTCAGTTCCAACATCAATGGGATACTCCCTCTTTTGGATGGGGTAGCTCCTCTCTTGATGGGATAAGTTCCTCTATCATAGGGATGCATGAACCATCTGGAGGCGCTCAATACACGTCAAACACTCTTCTAGAAGGCTCTAGAAGTGACCACAAGTAACTTTTTAAAGATGAAACTCGCGCCTTTTGACCTTTACAGGGGTACGCACCCATCCGTTGGCTTACAGAGCGTACAAGTACGCAGGTACAGTGTGTTCGGAGTGCGTACACGCAGGCAAGGTAGAGAGAACCTGCGTACCCAGAGATAAACATGTTTT
>APFE031033021.1:44467-64375 GCA_000404065.3 Pinus taeda | reverse complement strand
GCAATGAGTGCTAAGTGAACTATTCAAAAAATCATGAGAAATTAGTCAGTTACGACTACCTCTCATGGAAATGGTCATACGTGAATGACTTACTTAACGCAGTTGAATCCAAAAATGATATCTAAGAAGAAGTATTTCTGAAGCTTCAAGCTATCTAGCATTGCTCTCCTCCACTGAACCACAAAATGTAAGAGAAGCATGTAAAGACGAATGCTGGGTCAAGGCCATGGATGAAGAACTTGAGCAGATTGAAAAAAATAACACTTGGGAGTTGGTCCCTATACCAAAAGATAAGAATGTTATAGGGACAAAATAGATATTCAAAAATAAGCTAATGAAAATGGAGAAGTCATTAGAAATAAGGCCAGACCTGTTTGTAAAGGGTATGCACAACAAGAAGGTATTGACTTTGAAGAAACTTTTGCACCAATTGCTAGACTAGAGGTTATAAGAATGTTCCTTGCTCTCTCTAGTTTTCAAAATTTCAAAGTATTTCAAATGGATGTGAAATCTGCCTTTTTAAATGGGGACTTAGAAGAAGAAGTGTATATTGAGCAACCAGATGGATTTATCCTTGGAAATGATCCAAAACTTGCATGCAGAGTTAAGAAGGCACTCTATGGTTTTAAATAGGCTCCAAGGGCTTGGTACTATCATCTGTACAAATACCTCCATCAACAAGGTTTCTCAAAAGGATCAACAAACAGAAATCTATATATAAAAATTGATAATGATAAATTGCTAATACTTGTTGTATATGTTGATGATATCATCTTTGGCAGCAATGAAGAACTCATGAGGCAAAACTTTGCTTTGGTGATGTAGAAAGAATTTGAAATGTCCTTGCTTGGTGGGTTGACAAATTTCCTTGGTTTACAAATCCAACAAAATAAAGACGGTATCTTTTTATCACAAACCAAGTACCTAAAGCAGATCTTGAAGAAATATGGCATGGAATATTTGAAACCAGTATGTACCCCTATGGTAACAGGATGCAGCCTCAGTGTTAATGATGAATCAGTAGTAGTACATCAACCAACCTATAGATCCATGATTGGTAGTCTACTCTATCTGATAGGTACTCGGCTAGACATCATGCATGCAATGGGAGTAGTTGGAAGATTTCAGGCAAATCCAAAGGAAGCACACCTTCAGGCAACTAAGAGGATTTTCAAATATCTTCAAGGAACACAAAACTATGGCTTATGGTATCCTAGAGATGCAGACCTCACACTTCATGCATATACAAATGTAGATTGGGCAGGAGGTGTGGATGAGAGAAAAAACACTAGTGGGGGTGCATTCTTTATGGGTTCCAGATTAGTATCTTGGTTCAGCAAGAAACAAAGTTCAATTGCTTTATCTACAACAGAAGCAGAATATGTGGCTGCTGCATCTTGTTGCACACAACTCCTTTGGATGATGCAAACCTTGAAAGATTTTCAAATCACTTGTACTCCACATATCTCCATCTTCTGTGATAATACAAGTGCAATCAGAATTTCAAAGAATCATGTCATGTATTCAAAGACTAAGCGTATACCTATCAAGTATCATTTTCTCCGGGAATAAGTGCTTGAACAAAAGTTCAAATTGGAGTATGTTCCCTCTAAGGAACAAGTTGCTGATATCCTCACCAAACCACTGCCCAGGGAGACATTTGAATACCTCAAACAAAAGCTGGGGGTAGTTGATGCATCATATTGTTGTTGAATCTTGTCTGTTTCAAAGAAAAGTGGTTGTACGCGAGTTTGATGAGGTTGATATGCGTACATACACTGGCTTATGTGGATACAATCGTGTATATGTTGGTTGAAGACAATAAGTGGGCCAAGCTCTGGGTAAAAAGAGTCTAATATGGCTCTTACAAAGACCATCTAGCATAGTTTTAGAGGGAGCATATATATTATTCTAATGATGCATTGTTGGCATTATCTTAGAAGATCTTGATTCAAAGTTGTGTTGGTTTTAGGTGCAAAGGGAGAACATGGTTACTGGTCTGAATGATGATTGACAAATGCTGCTTATTGATAACTATCATATTTCATCTCTATGTCTTGTATTTCTTTTCTTATCAAGGTCATGTAACGGTCTATCTTGGTTTCCCAACTATGCCTGGGGTGGATGATGTAATGTTCTTGTTTTATCATGTATCCCCACTTGGTTGGGTGGAAGAGTCAATATTGGTATATTCCCACTTGGTTGGGAGATGGATGTATGTATGAGTCTGTAGTGATAGGAAGGTCATTTATGATGTATAAAGTCATGTTTCTTTTGAAGAACATCTTCTTGCAAACCTTGCCTATAGTCAGGGGGAGTTTGGACAGCACAATAGAATAGAGAATTCAGCATGTACTTAGGGGGAGCATAACCCTTTACCCTTGATGTCAAAGGGGGAGGATGATTTTGAGTGACTTGGGGTTGCCATCAAGTCCAAAGGGGGAGATTGTTGGCATTATGACATAGGTTTGGCTCTATGGCACAGGTGTTGTCCATGATGGCAACTCACTCAAATGGCAGATCACATCTCAGCCACTCAGAATGGAATAAAATAAGGTATATGCAGGTTGCTCTTAGAAAAGTCACGTATACACGTGGGATTACCAATCAAAAGGTGCGTATACATATGCACACACTTTCATGCAAAGAAAAGTGCGTACATGTGCGAAAATTTATGTTTGGTCCATGGTATTTAGTCCAACATATTTGAACCCATGGTTTGGGTCCTTGGTATTGCATCTAAAGTGTTGAACCCAAGTATTGGGTCCCTAGTATTAGTTCTCAATGGTTTTGGACCATGGTTTGAGTAAGGCCTAAGACTGTAAAAGGGAAGGAGATCATTTGGCAATGGATCGACAAAAGTGTTGAATATCTTAAGAGGAACAAGATCTACAAAACGGGTGATTGATTTATGTTGCATTGCTGGACCTGAACCAAGGAGGAACCTGAGCACTAAAAGATGGATAAATTCTATTGATGGATCAAGATTTTAAGGCTTGAATAGGCTTATCATTGTGTGATTATTGATCTGTTATAATTGACGTATGATTAGATCTATAAATCTGATAATCCGAGTATAACTAATGTCTGATTAAGTGAAAAGCAGTAAATTATCCTTTATAGATATGTATGCAAGTTCGGCACATCAGAGGCACGTATACACACAAGTTCAGCAAGAAAAAACAATGTATACGCTGGTTAGTCTTGAGAAAGATGCGTATGTATGTAGGTCTCTCATTTCGAAGTAGCGTACATCTCATGAAATATGCTTTAGCTTCTTCTGTTTATTGCTGCAGTGTTCTGGGTTCAGAATTGGTGCCTAGTTACTATTACTGCTTTCTAGTTACAACATTCTGAGAAGTATTTGGTTGATTCTATTTTGGTTTGTAAAAAGGATATTGATTGATGTAGATACACTTGATGTTTTGTTGATGATATCCATGGATCCAGTCTAAAAATTTATGAAACGTGGTCCCTGGAAGAAAAGAGAAGGTTGCAGCCTTATGTAGGTTAGCACCTATGTACTAGTACCTCAGCTAGTACAAGAGCTAATGGAGTTGTAGCTCCCTTCTAGAAGAAGCTGGAGAACGAGAGAAGGTTGTAGCCTTCTACAGGTTGCAGCCTGCGTATTGGTATAAGACTACACCAGTACAGAATCATTGGAAAAAGACGTTTCCAATTCAAAGAAGATAGAGACAAATTGCAGCAGGTGGTTTCAACCCACATTGGGTTTCCACCTTATATCTTGTGTTCTTGTGTGTGATTGTCTGCATTATTTTTTTGTTCCTGGTTAATGTTTATATGGTTCTGATATCAGCATCTAAAGAATAATTAAATTATAAGTTATACGCTAGCTTCCTTAACTAAAGTTGTGTATATACGCTAGTTTCACTAACCTAAGTAGCGTATACAAATCTGTGTATGAATTGAAAAATAATTGACCTGATAATACTAATTCACCCCCCCCCCCTCTCAGTATTATTTCCAACACCAAGTGCAGTCCTTCAAAGACAATTTGGTCTGGCAAGAAGGGTGTATGCAGGGTGACCTTAATCTCATCAATGTCTTTGGGTACCTTGGTCTTTCCCTTGCATGGAGGAACGTAATCAGGCAGCTTAGTGATGGGGTCAAATCCCACAATTTCAACATCCTCCATTTCCACCCCAACATCCTCACCATCCATTGGGATATCCTCAATCTCATCTTCTTATGGCCCTAGGTTAATTGTCTTGTCCTTTTCCTTTGTAGTGGGCTTAACCTTCTACGGGTGTTTCTAGGGAGATGTGTGCAAACTGGCTGTAGTGGCACAGCCTGCTTGCCCTTCTTGATCTTGGGACCCTCCGTGGTCAGGGTAGGCCTTGGCCTAGGCATCCATGGAGACTTTGGTACTTTAACTAGTATTTATGTAGGTGCAACCTCTGGGAAAGCTCCTTCTGCTGCCATAGCCACCTCTGGAACAACTCCCTCGGTTATCGCTGCTTCTGCATTCATAGTTGCCGTGGGTATCAACGTAATGTTACGTAATAGCTCCTGATTCACCTGTGGCAATATCTCAAACACAGAACTTGCTAAAAAAACTTCGAAGTTTTCACAGTTCATGTGCACTTAAGAGCTCAACAACTGAATTCTCAAAATGCCAAGTGTTTTTTGCTAGGAAGCCACCTATAATTTATAGGCACTTTCAAATTCAAATTCGACTGTTCCCCCCAAAATTAGTTCATTAATGCTAGAATAGCAGTAGGTTTCCAAATATCTTGCCCATAAAGGCTGACTTAAATGCTGCCCCCTCCTCCATTTGGCCATTATTTCATCATTAATCATGAACGGTGACTGTAACAGTCACTTTCGGACTGCTCTGTACAGTTGCTCCCCTACTAGCACAACCCTCTGTGTGATGTTGTGGATTATGTGACATTCGCTTATTCCGTGCAGTTCTTTCTTAATGCAACTCTCCAACCTGGGCAGTGTATTTTATAGTCTCGCACCTGATTTTAGCTTGCTGCAGCACTAAGACTATGCTTCCCTCATACAGTCACCCAGCTAGATCACCACTGTATGGCTTCAACTGGCTTCCATTCACCTTCCCTGGGAAGGGTTCTCCATTCAATTTGACCAACTGAACTGCTCCACCATCAGTAATCTCCTTGATGACATATGGACCTAGCAAGTACATCCAAAATTTCCCTGGAAATTTATCAAATTTCCTATCATATAAGAAGACCAAATCATTTACCTTAAAGGTGTGCAGTTTGATGTGTCAATCGTGCCATGCCTTTTCATGCTCCTTTTGAACTTCTTCATGAAACCCAGCTAGAAATCAGTCCTCCTCAAGCTCTGCTAGCTATGCGAGCCTCTCTTCCAGGGCTTCATAGTCTACCATTCCTATGAGTGCCACTATACATAGACTAGGTACAATGTATTCCATTAGCATCACAGCTTCTACGCCATACATGAGTCTGAAAGTTGTTTTCCCAGTCAACTTCTTGCAATTTGTTTTGTAGGCCCACAGCATCACTGGTACATGCACATACCAGTCATATCTCTGAGCATTGCAGTCCTTTTTCAGAGAATGTTATTCAATTCTCCCCCGATTCCATTGGCCTATGGGTGATAAGGCGTACTCTTCTGATGATATACCTAAAATTCTTCTGTCAGCGCGCTGATTTTTTATTAAGAAAGTGCATACCGTGATCACTCATCAAGATCTTTGGACAGCCAAATCTCATCAATACGTATTCAAAAATAAACATTGTTATTGTCATGCTTGTATAGTCTTTCATAGGCTGTGCCTCCACCCACCAGGTCAGGTGCTCAGTCGTGATGATGATGTACCGCACAGTTGTTTTCCTTCCTTAAGGATAAATTGGACCCACAAAGTCAATCGCCCATTTCTTGAATGGTTGTAGTGTTCTCTGTGGCATCAAATGAAGTTTGTGCCTCTGTGATGGCTTGCCAGTCCTTTAACATGCGTCACATGCTCTACAATATGCTTTCACATCCTTATGCAGAGTTGGACACCACAATCTAGCACGTAGAACCTTCTGCGTTGTTTCTTTTCCTACATAATTTCCTCCTGCAGCTCCTCCATGAGCCTTTATGAGAATTCCACTTTGTTCAAAATCAGGTACATAATGTTGCAATATTTCTTCTAACCCCATTTTGTACAAGTGCCTTGCAATGACGGAGAAGTCTGTCGCGCGCACTACTAACTCCTTCTTCTGCTAGCTTGTATACCCTTTTCGAGTAGTTATTTTCATTTGGAAATATATGATATCTTCAAAGTTACTGTCCGCGACACGCACTGCAAAGAGTTATGCATCAAGCAACCCCTCCTCCAAATTAGCAGGTACCTCTCCCGTTTCATTGTGGGATAGATGATTAGGTCCTGCATTCAATCGTCTTGGCTTCACAATAACTTCAAAGTCATACTCCTAGAACAACAACAACCATCTGTAGATCTTCACCACCAACACAGGCTAATTGACCAGGTATTTCAACGCAGAATGATCTATATACATCTTAAAATGTACACCCAACAAATAGTGCCTGAACTTTTGGAGCGCGTACACCATGGCTAGTCTTTCGCACTCTGTAGTGGAATAGTTATTCTCAGCCTTGGACAACTTCCTGCTCACGAATGTTTTAGGATGGTCCAATTCCCCCTCTCCCACTTATGTCAACACGACCCCTAGTGCAATACATGAGGTGTCCATGTGCACATGAAATTCCTTCTTACAGTATGGGAAGACTAGGATTAGTGTGATGACCATTTTCTCTTCCAGCACATGCAAGCTCTTATGTCATTCATCATTCCAATAGAACATACCATCCTTTTTCAACAAATTCTCCATGGGCGTGGTGAGCTGGGCAT
Source organism: Pinus taeda (assembly GCA_000404065.3). NCBI lineage: Eukaryota > Viridiplantae > Streptophyta > Pinopsida > Pinales > Pinaceae > Pinus > Pinus taeda. The sequence goes on along the minus strand of APFE031033021.1, from coordinate 57,504 downwards.
AGTTATTAATGAACTTCATACAGTATCCAGGATGCCCTAGAGTTGTGTGCAACTATTTAACATTCCTTGGTGCCTACAAGTTGATTATCGCCACGATCTTCACAGGGTCTACCATCAATCCTTGTTTGCATTCCATATGACCCAGAAGGATCCCGAAAGGGACACAGAACATACACTTTTTTACATTAAGCGCAATCTGGTATCTCTAATATGTATCTAACATCAAGTGCAGACTTGCCACATGGCGCTTGAATACTCCAAACACTGTCCAATCATCAAAGTATACCTCTAGAAACTTATGAATGAAGTCTTTGAATGTCGTAATGACTACACGTGAAAATATTTTTGGCGCATTCTTCAGCCCAAAAGGCATTATGGTGTATTGAAAACATCCCCATTTAGTCATGAAGGTCATCTTGCTTCCATCCTCAGGCGCGATTTTGATCTAATTGTATCCAAAGAACCCATCTGTGAAAGAGTATGCTTCTTGGCTACCTACATTATCCAAGACTTAGTCAGTGAATGGGGTTGGGAAAAGATCATGCATGCAAGCATCATTCAGCTTCCAGATATCCAGACATATCCTTATTTCTTCTTTCTATTTCTTTTCGTAAATCACTATCAGGCTTACCAAATCAAATTCTTCCACTGGTTCAATAATTCCTGCCACAATCATTTTATCTAACTCTGTGGGAACCCTTTCCTTCTACTTAGGATTAAGGCAGTAAGGTATTTGTTTTACTAGTTTTACGTCTGGTTTCAGGTTGATCTTCATGACACCCAAGTCTCCTGTTATCCCTTTTAAATCAGAAAACTTCATCGGGAAAAAATCTTGATATTCTCAAAGGAGCTCAATGACCTTATCTACTGTCACATCATCCCAATAGTCCCCAATCTTTGCAAATTTCGTTTCCACCTCTGTGCCAATGTTGACCTGCTTCATTTTCAGCTATGTGATTATGTCAAGATCCTCTATCTACAGACCTTCAACCTCGCAGTGACCTTCAGTTTCTGGAATATTAATATTGTTTGTGAGAATAATTTTGGCAAAATCACATAAAAAATCATTTGTCGACGCGTTTCGAACCAACCAGTGTGGTTCACACTAGTTGATTCGAAACGCGTAAACAAATGATTTTTATGTGATTTTGCCGAAATTATTCTGACAAACAAGATTATGGATCACAGAAGTCTGAATTCTTTAATATTAATATTTTTGGGATCCTCATCTTCTTCTTCACCGGTCACGTTATAGTATTCCAGCGCATGACTCAGCTGGGTAGTCCAATCATGTTGGACCAGGTCCAAAGGATCTTGCTATATCCTAAATATCACTTCTTTAACCTCCTTTAGCACCGTGTCATAAATTTAGACACATCCTCAAAGTTGAACGTCTTTATAAATCCCTGGCACAAGATTTCCCACTCTTTAGTGCCATGGCAGAGCTCTGTTTCCAAGTACCAATTCATTGGTATGACGTCCAGGGTATGAAAAAATAGTTTAACCCATTCAGGTTGGGGCTCCACTCCATAAGCCTTATTCCATTTGGCTAGGTGATCATGTGGATCATCCCTTCCATCATACTTATCTGTCATCTGCACTTTTGGTTGCCGAAAATGTATTCTCATCATCCTCCTATAGTCGTGCCAAACACCAAAATTAGCCTTGTACATACCCCACCATCTTGCAAGCGTAACACGCAGTACCCAGTCCAAGGCCTAGACGCAATGTTTCTCTGGCACTTCCCTTTCAGATGCATCCAAAAAGCGATCAACATCAGTTAGCCCATCATAGTGAGGCAGATCCCTAACCTCAGATGACACGTATTGCAATGACTTGGTCATCATATCACAATGTAGTGTAGAGACTTCATGCAGTCGGTTTTGCCAACGCTCTAGTTCTTCATCTGAATCTAATGTGCAGGGGCTCTCATGATCCCATGAAATGCTTTCGCCTGCCATTGGGTTTACCCAATCCTGGTCGGGCGTGCTTATCTTGTAAATCTAGTCCAAGTCATCATCACTTTCATAATCACAGACCGGTTTTGTATAGCATGATCCTTCTGCAAGGTCCAGTGGCACCACTACGCGGGGCGACTTCTTTTCAAATCATCTTTCACTTCTTTAGGTTGATTACCCCATTCATGTTAGTGGCCCAATCGATCCCAAGGAGCACAGGGTAGGGATTTTTATCATCCACAATCTCTATTACTTCAAAATCCATGAGTACGGTCGTGCCCTCAACGTCAACTATTACCCCATGCAGCCTCACCATTGAGATAATTTTCTATTGATTCACCATTATTAACTGGATGAGAGACCACTGGAGCATAGGTCTCCCTATTCTTCACCAAGCCTGTTTTGGAAAAACATTCACGTTGGACCCCAGATCAGGATAACTTGGTACATTTTTTATTCCCCTATCTACACAGTGAGTCTCATTTCATGCCCAGTTCTTGCCTTATGCTTACCAAGCTTCCAAACTACGCATGTTTCACCAATAGCGCCATCCTTACCAATGCAACGATTGATCATTTCCTGAAGGCCCTTCATAACCTTACTATCGTAGAGCAGTTTCATGTAGGTCTCCAAGAATGTGGTAATCATGGATGGGTCCATTTCTTCAACTAGTTTCTCCTGACTTCCTAAGGTAGAGGCCTCAGCGAAGATTTTCTTTGCTTCCATAAATGTTTCTTTTGCATGCTCTAGATCAAACCAAATCTCTTTTTCTGGTGCTTTGTGGACCCATTCACCTTCTCTAGGTTGCTTGCCTTTATCCTCCCCCGTCGTAGTTCCATTTCGCATCATAATGTTTACCTTAGGGTCTTCCTCGCAAGGTTCATCCCTCATCATCTGCAAGTTCTGTGTAGGCTATGAAGGATGCATCCCATTTTCGCGAATTTTAGCCAATAATATTGGGCAATCCTCGTTCGCATGGTCAAACTCAGTACAGTAGTGGCATGACAATTGCATCGGATTCAGACAGTCCCTAGCATAGTGTCCCGGGCCTCCACAATTGTAACAAATAAGTTGTCCTTTGCCTCTACTAGGCCCTCCTCCACCTCAGCCCCAGCCTCGGTCATGCCCCTAATACTCACCTCACACTCCCCCAATGCCTTGGTCTGAAGTCCGTGTTTCTACCTGCACCATGTATGCAAGTGGCATGTCCATCATTAATTCATAACTATGGCAATTATTCTCATCATGACCTACTGATTGACAAAAATTTCAAAAGAGATGTTGTGGTGTTTGTACGAATTTCTACAACAAATGGCAATTGTTGATTACATGCTTCCCAACCACCTGGCATATAATGCATCATAGCGCGGGCCCTGTACTAGGCCCTGCCATAGCCTCCAACCATAGAGGAAATGTTCCCCCTGCCGCAAGATAGTTCACGAATACTGGGCAGTGATGCTTGTCACTCCCCTAACCTTTTCATTTTAGGCACTAAACTTCTTCACGCGCCTCTGGCTGAGCTATTATGTCCTTCTTCAGGATTTGAATTTCTCGACAAAGGTTTTGCAACTTTGCATGAATCTGTTGAACCCCCAGATTAGCATCCTACATTGGTGTCTCAGGCAACCTCAGCGCAATTTCTAGAGCTTCTTCCTAGTTTCCAATCTTCTGTTGTGATAGTGAAACCCTTAGGTGGGGCAGGAGTGAGGCTACGAACCATTTGTGGTGCTGCCCATTAGTTAGGTTCATGTTGGCCTCACAGATCGTACACTTCAACCTTTGGTCTAAATCCTAGGGCGTCTCCCCAGGCTTCATCATGATCTCCTTGAACCCCATAATCGACTATGCTTGAGACTTAGGTCTACGAAATTCTCTATTCAGCGTAGCGTGTATATTTGCCAACGTAGATGTTGGGTTATCAGTATTGTACTTAATGTACCACATTACTACACAGTCCTACAAAGCAGTGACTAGCATAGATTTCTTCATCTAACCGTCCGTGATACCCTGAGCTTCCCATACAGCCTTTGCGATGAACCAAAACTGGTCTAGATCTTCATTTCCTATGCCCTTGAATACAGGTAGATTTACGGAGTTCACCATGTTGAAAAGCGGTGGAGGCAGGTGTGGTGTGGGTGAGGATGGAGATGGTGTTGATGGATGGGATGAGGATGGAGGTGGTGTAGGTTTTCACGGGAAGCCTTGTCTTATCAGCTGAACAATGGTCAGTGGAGAAGACTACGCTTCTCCTTCATTGTCACTCAAAGGAGGTTCGATCAGTGGGCTATACTCGGGACCTTTTCTTCCTCCATCCCTGAAAGACTTTCCACTTCAAGTAGCTCCAAACATCAAGGTAACTGCATAACCCGTTGTTCACACAAGAGCATCTTAAGCCAATTATTTAGTGACAAAAAAAACTTACCTCGTGGTCCTTTAAATAAGTGGCACTCTGGTTTGTTGTAACTGACAGAGGTATCAATTGCAAACTCTGTCACAACTCCTTCTATGATGCAGTCGAGCCAATTGTCGACAACATGCATGATCTTATCTTCAGACGCTTCCAATCTCCTTACTAACTCTGGTGTTCAAATAATTGGAGTGTCAAGCCTCCACCTTCCTTGGTCGTCTGCCAACTTCATCATCCACTCATATAACTCAACCGAGAAGGAACATAATAATATTTCATGTATTTTTGTGTACGAGTATCTGTACAACTACTGTTCTTTCGTCAATCGCGGATTCTTGTTTTCTTGCGCCGTTAATTCGTGGATCTTTCTATCTAACTAGTTTTCGATCTCTTTCTTAGTTGGATTCCAATGATATGACATCGCACATATCGTTATGTAGATCTCGGTCTCGATAACAAAACCATTTATTGGCTTGATGGGCCCTAACCGAGGTTCAGCGTTAGACAGCTAAGCAAATCCCTAAACTACTAGCCCTTTCGGCATCAGCCTGTGGAGCACAGACCAAAGTCTCACCTGAAGCAGCATGGTGGTATGCATGAACTAATTTTCCACACCCTGAGATGGTTTTGATGTCAGTTTTCCCTTAATCCCTACCTTCATGCAGATCGATAAGCTTTTAGGGCTTATCGATGTATTTCCTCTTCCATCTTTCAGAACCTTCGCACACCCTTAAACATTGATTCAGGCACTTACATGCCTCTGTAACTATTTTAAGGTTTCATTTCCCTAATTATCTTAGTGGTTAGCCAACTTTATCATATAATTAATATCACCGCCGCGTAAACATATATCATTACTTGCGTTCAAATAATAGATAGAAACAGATACATTCGCACATCAATTTAACATTATAATGTAAACCCAAAACGTAAACCCAAAACTTAACATATCATAATTGGATGCAATAATCAGAGACATAAAACTCTTTGATTCTAGAATACTTCTCTTTATTTATGATTCAAGTTCCCAGTACAAACTCTATCTGCCCTGCACACACAATTGTAGGGGTTTGCGCAGTCAGTTGCGGACTTCCACCCTAGGCCTTTCCACACTTAGCTGCAGAGCCTCTTCTTACGCTAAGACTCTCGCTATTAGCTTGCCCAAATTTAGCAATGACTCATGACTTCTAACTTACTTATTGTATTGTCTACTTATATCTTCTAAGACTTCCCTTTTTATACAATCTCATGGTCCGTGGACCATGCGTAGATCTCCAAAACCGACACAACTTATCTAGACTAAGGGCAGAAAACCTTTTTAACTTTAGACATCTTCGTGCTCTACGACCACAAAATGCAAAGATTTTACATTTCTTTACACAAAATCCAGACCTTCTGCCCCAAAAATTGGGTGTTTAACCCCAAAATTGACCCACAGGAGACCCGTTCCCAACACTTGTATCATTTTAAGACCCTAAAATTTATGAGATCCCAATCATTAGATATGAACCCTACCTTTAACTTTTATTTCAACATTTTGTATTGAAGAACTAGAATCATTGAGTCCAACAATTGATTCTCAATGCTCTTGTTATCGATCTACAATTTTTGGAAATTCCCCAAACAATCTATCTTTACAAGGAGTTGCTTGTTGGAATTATGACTCATGTGTTTTCCTTGATGGAAACCTACTTGATGAGTTGTCTTTTGATGGAAACCTACGTGATGAATGTGTCAACAAAATGTGTCTACATATGACAAAGAGATTGGATAAAGGAATAGCAACACAAAGATAGAGGATGTTTAAGGGGATATTTTGATAGGTACAAGTAAGTTTTGCGAAGCAAAGTCATGTACACAGGCAGTTATGAAGAAGAAAAAGTTCATATAGTTTATGCACCATGGTATTATAAATACCAACGGTCTTTACCATGGTATTGACCCATAGCATTGAGCCCAACATCAAATATTTGATCCCATCAAAGAATATCATCGACATTGATGTGGTTTTAACATGTGGTATTGGCTAAGGGATAAGATATATAAGTAGATGAAGGTCAAAGTGTTTTGTTGTGCAAGTGATGAATATTTCATGAATATTTTGATCTAAAGAAAGTGTTCATGTAATGGAATATTAATGAATTGTTTGATCTAAAACTAGATATGCACTCAGGACTTTGATGATGGGCCATATCCAATAGACGTGAAATGAATATATTGATAATGGATTGGTTTGATCTATGATATTATGTATGATGCATGTTTTACTATGTATGCCAAGAAATGGGTTTGTTATGAAGGTATGATGTGCATAAAATCTATAAGTCAATAGTTGCATATTTGTACGTGGGTTTGGTAACCTGAAAGGCATGTACATACACGGGTTTAATGATGGTAAGTCGCATATCGATTCCCAAAAGTGTGTATACATGTGGAAGTGTTTTGTGGAAAGTGCATATATAAGATAGGGTTTTGTTGAATAAGATGTCTGATAAGTCTAATGAGTCTTGTTGTGTTTATGTTGTCTATCAATGAAAACTTACATTATGATCTCTGTTTAACAATGATGTTTGAAGTTGAATTGATTGGTTGAAGAGTGATGATGTTGCTAGTTAGATGTGATTGAAGTTTTGTGATGGTTCTATGATTATTTCAAAGTAATTGAGTGGTTCAAGGTGTAACTCAGTGTTTGGTTCAGAATGATAATGATTCAGTTTCAGGGTTCAATGTTTTGAGATTGGTACACAAGTATGATTCAAGGAAGTCGCAAATACATGCAAATTTGCTAAAGTAAAGTAGGGTATATATTCTAAAAAAAATTAATCATGGTTTTTAGTTGGTTCAATGATTAGTTGATTCAGTTTGTTCAATGATTGAGTGATATTTTTCAGTGACCAGTTTCAGTTTTAATATTTGGTATTGGGCTTAAATGATGGTTGTGGGTCCAGTCTGAAAATTTGATGAAAAATGGTTTACAAGTTGTGATGTTTTGTATCTAGTGGATCTAGTGTGAAAATTTATGAAACATGGTCCATGGAGATGTTGAGGCTTGGAGCCTTTAGTGGGGAATTCGAAACTTCCTTCTAGTGGTAGCTCATAAATCTGATAAGGTGGTTGAATCTCCCTTATGGTGGGTGTCGGTAAATGAGATTGGGGGGTTAGAGATCCCTTTTCATCAATGTTGGAGAATGAGAGAAGGTTGTAGCCTTCTGTAGGTGGGACCCTACACTTTGCTATGATTTTGAACCAGTACAAGATTATAATATGTTTTCTTCATAATAAAAGATAAAGACAGAGACGATAGCAACAATGGTTTTTTCCCACATCAGGTTTCCACCTAAAAATCCTATTGTTCATGTGTGTTGATGTATTTCTTATGTGTGATGGATTATTTTGTTCTTACTACACATGGTTACTATTTAATTAATTTCTAAAGAAGTAATGATGCACTAGCTCAAGTGAAACAGATGATGAATTAACTAAAAAGTTAAGTTAACTCGATATACACTGGTTGTTTGCATAACAATGGCATGCATACATAGGTTTACTTCATTATAGTCGCATACAGAAATGAGAATAAGAAATTGAAAGGTTTTAGTGTGTTTTAAAATACTGATTCATTGTTGCCCCCCATCCCCCATCCCCTCTCAGTATTTTTCCCAACAATTGGTATCAGAGCAGGTCCTTTAGAAGAAGCTTGATCACTTGAAGGAGATCCATCTAGATGAGTAGTCAAGAAGAAGTATTTTCTATTAGGTCACCTTTATTTAATGGAACTAAATTTGTCTTTTGGAAAATCAGGATGAGAGCATACTTAAAGTCATTGGGAGCTGATGTATGGGAAATTGTTGAAAGTGGATAACAGTGTCCAATTGTCATTCCCACATATACTGTAGGAAAGAAATGGTATAAAATCAATGCAAATGTTGTGAATGTCATATTGGGAAGTCTGACCAAAACCAAGTTCATGAAACTAATGCACCTAAAGATAAAAAAGGACATGTGGGATAAGCTTATCCAAAGTTATGAAGGTGACACCAAGGTAAAAAGTTTTAAACTCCAAACATTCAGAATACAATATGAGACACTGAAAATGCATAATGATGAAATCGTTTCCGTATTTTTCCTTAGAGTAGATGAAAATGTTAATTCCATGAGAAATCTTGGTGATGAAATAAAATACGCTACTCTTTTTTAGAATATTTTGAGATCACTAACTCCGAAGATCGATTGCAAAGTCTTGGCTAATGAAAAAATTGAGGATTTGAAAAGTCTCACACTTAATCAACTCCATGGAATATTGATAGCATTTGAGATGAGGAAAAATGGCCCTTCATACATGAGAAAAGCAATCTCCAAAGCCACATATAAAGGGAAACAAAAGTAATCACCCAAAGACACAAGCTACATATCAGATGAGGATGAAGCAAACTCCATGAGAAAGTTGCAAATGGTACTGGAAGATTGAAAGGTAAGGTTCCCATTAAGTGTTTTTGTTATGGAAGAGTAGGCCATTATGCATATAAATTTCTTTCTAGAGAAAATCGTAAAGAGAATGGGAAGAACGTCGCTAGAAGGAAGTTCTATGATAAGAAAATATTTTACTATAATGAAGAAAGTCATAGCAAATCTGATGATGAAGAAAATTATGATTCAGATTCTAACAATTCTTATCTAGTACTCATGTCTCTTGAAGATTAGTCAATTAATGAATCAGATAGTTTTGAGGTAGATGATTTGAAGGAAACTCTAAGGAAGAATGATAAATGTGGGAATGCTAACAAAGGATTGGAATCAAAAGGAAACAGTATGATTGAAGAAATAAAGAGGTTAAAAATGGAACTAGAAACAACCAATAAATGAGAAGAAAGCATAAGAAAACAACTCCAATAAAAGGAAAAGTAGTGTGAAACATTAAAATCCCAAAATATGACCCTAAAGGAAGATTATGAGAAGATCAACTAATGGGTAAAAGCTTATGAGTCTCTAGATAAGATTATAATGAACAATTCTCTCCTTTGATCAAGGATGGCTTTGGGTATGATCATAAACAATGTGATGGAAAAAATTAGTATAGTGTTGTGCAAAGCAAGATTGAATCGAATCACTCATCTATAAGAAAATATCCTAGATCAAGGTCAAGATCATTCCCTAGGCACAAAGGATGGTTTTATGGATATTATTTCTCTTGTAACTCATTTGGGAATAAGGCCACTAACAGCAGGTCAAGTATACAGAACAGAATGAGGATATGGGATAAGTTTCAACACATAATTAGAAATCGCAAGAAGATCTGGAGGAAGAAGCAACCCCACTCAGAAACATAGGGCAGATTGCCTCTTTTGCATTTCATTTATTCTTGAAGCTTACTTCTCTTAGTGACTATAGAAGTGATATGAGGTACATGACCTCATAAGAGCAGAAGATGATTATTAGGTTCTCAAGATCAGTGATGTACAATCTCAGGGGGAGAAATACATGTTTTTGTTGATGATGATTCTCATGATTGTTTTGATATTCATGTTGCTTATATTACTGACAACCGATCTGGTGTAGTAAGTACATACAATACATGCCCAGGGGGAGTTGAAGTTGTGAAGTTTTAATATTTTAATTTCTAAACGTGGATCCTATGAAGACAAATCATGTATATACATGATTTTTGAGATGAACAGTCACATATGTTTTGCTATGATGAATAAACAGTGGGAAAAACTTAGGAAAAGGCTCTGATATGCTTCAGACAATTATTATTTGGCTATCCTATTCTGATGATTGATGGTTACATTTTTTTTATGTTATTTAGAAGTGGTTTTGGCTTTTACAAGTAGCTTATGCCTTGATGCATAACTGATTGATGAAGATACTTTGATGTCCTTACTAATATATGAGATGATACGATTAGATATGACAGTGAATAGTTGGCGCAAGTTCATGGGAGAGTTTGCTATGCTTCTAATAACGCATTGTTGGCATTATGTTTGTTTTAGAATTCCTTGGCACATAATGATACTTATTAATGGTGATTTTTCTTATGTTATCGAAATTATTGAATGATGATCCATGATTTTCTAATTATGTTTGATGTTTATCAAATGTGAGATGATAGAAAACTCTCTAGTGATGATACATGTGTGATATGTTGGGGATTGTTGTGGAAAGAATATGTAGACCTTTCTATAATTATTTGATGATGATGTTGTTGTCATGGATGATTCCTGCAGTGCTTACATGAGTTACATGTACATGATATGATGCAAATGGGTTTGTGAAGATATGGTTATTGATATTTTACTGCTATATCTATTGGATGATACTTGGAGACACGGCATATGCTTGGTTGATGCATGAAAAGATATGTTTTTTTTTATGAACATTGATTGAGGCTATTCCTACCAAGGGAAAGAGTAAGTTGACATTAATGAGGTAAGGAGGATGAGTTTATAGAGCATCTCTATGGAAAATATTATGCTACATACTTGGTCATAGGTTGATGATATTAAAGCTACATTGTCTTATCTTGGAAATTGATGATGAAAATGTGCATGTTTTTGTTCATGTTGTTGTTGAAAGATGCCTATGGTGCAAATCCTATATGGTGTATGATAGTTTTTGATGACTATCATGGTCTTATTGAGGAATTTTACTTTGGTTATAAATGCCATATCTATCTCTTGATGTAAAGGTCATGTAATGACCTACATTATAAACCATTGTAAAATTCATTCATGTATGGACTATTGTGGTAAAGTCAAGTAATCCCATGTTTGTGGGCATGTGATGTAATTTGTAACCCCGTTGTGTTGGGTGATCAATGTAAGCATGAGTAGTTGTGATAGGAAAGGTCATGTCTGGTTGAGTAATAGAGTCATTTATGTTGGGTGTGTGTTATATTCTTTCCACGACTAATCGCACGTGTGGATGGGTCACCGGGGAAAATATCCACCATGTTAGTTGCATCAGGTGCAATAAGGGGCCCGCAGTCCCTTGTTTCATGGAGTTTCAAGGGGGCGATATCCCCTCTATATGGGCTCTGAGGCAACACCCCAGGAAATTTTTTTGGACCCTATATTAGGTGGTTAGTCCTACCTGTGGTTTTGTGCATGGTTTTGGGCATGATGGTTTTCTACCAATGGTACTTTGTAGATCCATTCAAGGGAACTATGATTATGTTCTAATCTACGGTTAATGGATTGGGGTTTATGAATTCTTCTACATGTATATATATGTATTGTAACACATAATGAAAAATCAAATGGGTAGTCCCGTTTTTCGGATCTAGGGGAAAATATATGTTTATTTCTTTTGTGCTTCTTGTTATTTTGGTAAGTAAGGACCCATGGGGGATTTGGACCAGTGACCTATCACAAGGAGTGCCTTAATAGTGCACCCATTCACCATCAATCCAAAGCCCCATGGGCTTAAATGTGAGCGGGTTTGGCCTAGGCAAGTCACTCCTTATGACTAGTCAATGCCCTCGCTCAGGTTTGAGCACAAGACCTCACCATCTTTACGAGTCTAACTTTACCAACCAGCTGCCTCCGCCAACCTTGTGTTTCTCACTATTATATGTTTTTTATTTTTAAGATTTTTTTTGCAGGTAATTTCTCTGCAAGGTTAAAACCTACATTTGGTATCGGAGTTCTTTCATATTCAAAGGGATGACTTTGCTACTTAGGGGTTTTTCTTGGGCATATGGTAGACCCTATTCAATAAGAGATCTTCGGGTTTGATTTTTGCAGTGAAAGAAGAAAATGAGCAGTGGAAAGATAGAGATCGTAGGAAATTTAATGGTCATAGTTTTGAATTGTGGAAGCTCAATATGGAGGATCTATTGGTGGATAAAGATCAGCAGATCACAGTAGATCTGGGTAATAAAACGATGCAAATGCCATTATAAGATTAAGAAAAGTTGGATCGAAAGGAAAATAGCACAATACGGTTGCATATCTCAGATTCGGTATTGTTGAATGTATGAGGGGAAGCTACAATGAAGAATTTGTGGGTCATGTTAGGGACTTTGTTCCAATCGAAGTCTCTGGTGAACTAATTGTTCCTACAAAATTGTTGTATAACTTGAAAATGAAGGATGGAGACTCAGTGACAAAGAATCTAAACACCTTTAATAATGAGGTAAGCCACTTGTTATTTGTTGATATTGAAATTTCATATGAATATAAGTGCATTAGTTTGTTTTGTTCTCCACCAAATTTGTGGGATAGTGTTGAGGGATTTTCTCCCCTAGGGCTTTTGGGTGGAAACCCTAGCAGACTGAAAGTTGTCTAAACAGAGAAACACACATTCACACAGCCATTATGCTATTAAAAGCAAAGTCTATAGTAAGAGGGGCGTACCTCAGGTCCTACGTTGGAGAAGTTCTTCAAGGGTCCAAACCCTTCTTCAAGTCCCTTTCGCTCCCTTGTCCTATAAAACAACCAATTTCAAAGAATACAGCAGTATATGGACAAAGACTTATAAAGAAATCATCTTTATGTTATAAAAGAAGGAAGTTAATTATGAAATTTAAACCACCATTTACATATGAAATTCAAACATGAACATCATAAACATAAAGAAGAAGCATATCAGGAACCAAGACATGTTTCTTTATTATAGACAAATAGAATGTACAAAAGGAGTAATATCACCTGAGTAACCTTTCGCAGGCTCCA
>APFE031033021.1:798-20380 GCA_000404065.3 Pinus taeda | reverse complement strand
CCAAGATTAAGTGTTTGGCAGATTTTCATTCTCTATATCTAAACAGGAAATTGAAACCTAGGGAGACCAAGATTAAGCTGTTTGGACCTCCCTTTAGATGAGAATTGTACAAAACTGGAATGACTTTTCAAAATTGGAAAGCAGTAGATGAACTTTGAGTAACCTTCTTTCCTTGGTGACTGTTTAGCAAATATGGAGCATTGCAGCATGCAAAGTATGACATATTTGGCTTGTAAAAATGTCAATCATGAAATATGAGTAACCTGCTGCAGCAGGAAGCTAACAATACCCATTAATGAAGAGTACATCCCGACTCCTAGATTCTTAGTAGGCGGATGGGGGTTATCCACTAAGGGGATAGTAGAGTCCGAAGTTGCTCGAGGATCGACTAGGGAGTAGTCCAATTGATCAACCTTAACGATTTTCCCCTCATGAGGAAAGAAAATGACACGAAACAGAGTCGAAACGACGACATTCATATCGTATACCCAGTCTCTTCCTAAGAGGATATTATAGTCCAGGTTAGCATCTACAACTTCTACCTCAATATTAACGACCTTCCCTCCAACACATATAGGAAAGGCTGGGATAATCCCGTATGGCCTATGAGAATAACCATCAAACGCTGTCAAGAAGGTGGGTGAGGGAACAACTGATGGTGATCCAATGGCCTTCCAACATGACATAGACATGATGCACGTGGAAGCTCCCTCATCCATAACGGTCCGAAAAATATTCATTTTCTAGTAGGTAGACTTTATCTGGAAAGCCATGTGATGAGGAACTCTCTTTTTGACATTATTCATATCAAAAGTGAGAGCTAAGAAATTACTTGGATCCACTGCCCCCATTGCCGATAGCAAGGCACTTCTTTGAGCAGGACACGACTGGAGAACCTCTAAAGCGGACATAGCACATGGACTCTGAGCCAGATCCTCAACAATGGAGTAATTCTAGGTTGCCCTAATATTAGGGTTGATAGTCACGCATTTAGCGGAACCTTTTGGTACCTGTGGTATAGTCTCAATAGAAGGTCGCTCAATATGAAGTGGGTTGTTAGTTTCGGGAACTGACTTACCCTTGGAAGCTTCACCTTCACCATAATCACGTGACCGTGTGGCCACATTAGCGTGAGAACCCATCATGAAAACATTTGATGACTTGTCCCCTTCCTGGTTGCCCCCTGCCGAGGTTCCAAGGTTTGAACTTGCACCAGCAAGAAATTTCTGCCCTTGGGGAAAAGGGTTGGTTAACACAGCTTGGGAACTAGAAGTCCCTTGCTTCCCTAACAAGCACTAAGTGTCTTCAATATTGGGGCAAAGATGAGTTAAATGGTCTCTACTACACAACTTGCATGGAAACTTGACTTTCTTTTTCAACTCATTTCTACCTCCACCAGCATTATTGCCGGATTTATTTGCATCAGGCTTCCCATCCTGGTTCTTTTTCATACCTCGTCCTTTCTTTCTCCCATTGGAAATTTGATTTCCTTTGGGGTTATCAGATTAGACGGCATTAATCGAAGAAGTTTGGGAAGTCGAAGGGTTAGACGATGTGAATTGGTTGTTAGAAGCAGTTTGTAAAGACAACTGCTGCAATTGATTCAACAAGTTCACCGTACTCATGTCTACCGACCCAACAATACCATTCGCGTGGAGACATGGCTTCGACTTAGCTACGTCAACCTTAGACCCAGGAGCATCTGGCAAGGACTTTTGTAGGATCCTAGACTAAGAGTAGATCAATTCTAATTGTTGAGCCCTAAAAATGGCTTGCCCTCAGAATAGACCCCAGACATGGAGACATCCTTAGAGATCTCAGGTATCAAAGACTGCAAAAACCACTCGAGACGGTACTCTGGAGGGATTTCGGCTTTAATAAGCCTCTTTCTCCGTCTCCATTCCTGAATATGATCAGAAATGTGAGTTGCCCTATCCTGACGAAAAGTGGCCAGTAGTTCGGTTCCGGCATCATACCGGAAAGGAAACTGAAAATGGTACAAGAAAATATTGGCTAAGTCGACGAATGATGTAAAGCTACCCCCAGGCAACTCTATATAGCATTTGGCTACGTTACCAATCAAGGTGCGTTGAAATAATCTCAACCTAACAGAGTCATCGATCAGGGAGTTCGATGAGCACCACAAGTGGAACGTGGTTACATGGTCGCCCGGGTCCTCACCACTCTTCCCTTCGAATTTTGGAATGTCCGAACGGAGTTTAGTTGGGACTGGAGGCCAGGCCGGATTGTACTTGATTGGGTCGTTAGTTAACTTAGTGAGATATGGCAAGTTCAACGTTGCCAGAAACGGAAGTCTAGGAGGAGCTTGGGGATTCCATCTTGACTGGGCAGAACTCCCAAAGATCTAAAAAGATTGGCCTAGATTTTGGAAGGCACCAGGCTGCCCGAAGTAACCAGTAGAACTCACTGAACCAAAAGGCAAGCCTTGTGACCCAGCAAAACTTAGAGTTTGACCAACTCCGGTCGTATATCCACCATACCCAGCAAAGTTTCCTCCTAAAGGATTATAAGGAGTTGATAACCCCTGATATGGATTCCAAGCCGAAGGTAGGGGAGGAATACTTTGGAATGAACTAACTGTGGTATACAGCCTATTCCCATATTGCCCGAAAAATGGATTCCCAGTTCTAGGACTACTAAGCCCGCGTTATTCCAACCTTCGAAAGGATTGATGCTTTGTCCTACAGAAGAAAAAGGAATGGATCCTATCGTTGGGTTAGAATGTGGTATATGACCACTTCCAAATGGAAAACCTTGGAACGAAGCTGATCCACTCATCATGGAGGTGGCGGCCTCGAACGAAGCTGAAGGAATGCCCTGTGAATGGGCGCCAAATGGGAAGAATCTAGAACCAAAAGCATTGGTTTGGGAATTTCCACTCGTGGACGGAATGGATGTAGACCCAACAAAAGACGTGCTAGCAAAAGATCCAAATAAAGAGACAGAGGGGATGGAAATAGTTCCTCCCCCTTGTACAGATATGGGAGTCTATACAGTCGTAGCACTTGTAGAAGCCATGCTTCCAGTAGTGGTAATCGAAGGTAAGCGCGTAGCGTAACCTGGACTTGACGGTCTATGCGTCGGAGTCCCAATTTATTGTAATACCTATGGATGACTAGATGGTAGGGGAGAATTCGGAGCCGCTGACGACTCTGAAAGTTCTTCTACCTCTATATTATCCTCCGCTTGTAAGTGAACTCGAGAAAGAACTAGAGTGTTCCTCTCTTGTTCCGTGGAAGTACCAGGACTTGCTTGAATACTAATGCCCCCGAGAGGAGGATCAATCCCCGATGCGTCAATTGCTATGGGACGAAACCCACCGGTATTATTACCTCCTCGCCTTCTCGGAGAAGGCTCTAAACTCGGTGGTGAAAGACCACGAAGTCTTTGAAACCGTCTAGGAGATCGGTCAGCCACTTTGAATTTCTTGTTTAAGATCTAACTAAAGACTCAAAAAATTTAAAGCTAGGCCAACTAAGAGCACAGAGCACCCACTATAAAGTCCCTAAAGATACAGCTAGTCAAACAACTTCCAAGTATTTCCGCTTCGGGTGATCAGGACCAGACACCAAAATACAAGAAAGTGAAAAATAAGGGGCCTTCCGAAGATAGTCTGGGATGATGAGGGCATAGGTCTATCAACGAAGGTAACAGAGGAAGTTACACTGACCTCCTAACAACAGCCTACACCGGTGCAAGCCCCCAAGCTTCGCAAGGGTTCCCTCCAGTAGTACTATCAAGAGTGATACAACGTCGACCTCAGGTGCCACGTGATTCCCCTCCGCAGCCACCTATGTAGTTCCCTAGGAGTAGCAACTATGGATACCAACTCGTCGCAGAAGCCAGGCGGAACAGTCGTGAGCTAAGTTCAGACGAGTAGGAGAGGGGGTATCTCTCTTCCCTGTCTTCACATACCCTTGTGCTTAACTCCCAGATCCAGAGCTTTCCTGGTCTTCCTAACGCTATTGGATTTTCTCTCGTTATTCAGACTCCTATGTTTGACATTTAAATGGCCTTGGAGAGTTAACTCTTCCACTCGCCTAATCCAAGGCCCTAAAATCCTAAAACTTGTTGGTGTATTTAACTTAAAAGAAAAAGTTCTAGTGAATTTTAGTTAGTGCTTGATTTTAAGGGCTATTCTTTAAGTCAGGGGATGATGGAAGTGAAACTAGTGGTGTTTTTTCGACGCAAAAGAAATTAATAAAGCCTAACTATATGCATGTGAAATTGTCATTGTTTTTCGATGAAGAGTAATTTCTATAGGGTTCGAAAGGAAACTTCTAATGAAACAAACTTTTCTTTTCTGTTAATTCACACTTCACACTCAAAAGTTAACAAAACTATGTATGCCTAAAGAGATGCAAATCTATCCTAATGCAACAACTATATGCTTGATGCAAGATTGAAAACAACTCTAAAAACAAGAAATGAAAGTTGGTTTTCTTATCAAATTTTCTTTTGCCACTTACAATGTCGAGATGGAATATGAAATACTACGATTCCTTTCGTCTAAACACTAAAAACAAAACTCAAGACAAACATAAAGCACTTTCATTCACCAAAAGGAAACCAAATGAAAATAAAGTTCAAGAAAGCAAAACAAAACTTTTCAAAAAGTTCTCTTCAAAGTAGCAACAAAAAAAGGTCTTTTCAAAAATTCTCTCAACAAAAACTGAAAATTTGCGATTGGAACAATAAGCAAGAAACACTTTTGCAAGTTGACACCATACAATGAATGAAAACTCAACAAAAACAAATGTGTTTAAAGATTTTTTTTAACAATCGAAAGCAACAATGAAAGCTTTGGTAACAAAGACCAAAAAAGATCAAAAAGACAATTTCAAGCAAGCATCAATCGACAACTTTGATGAAACAAAGAAGTAGATGGTCACAAAAAGCGGTTTTGTGAAGCAAACAAAAAGTCACCAAAAGCAAAATTCAACACAAAGACTGATAACAATCTTTCTGCTCTGATGAATCATAGCAGCCAAGATTCCAACAAGAAATCTTGCGTGCTTTTAGCAAAAAATAATGACGCTTGCAAAAACAAAGCAAGACCAATACTCCTTATAATCAGAGAGAAATCGGAGTAAGACGCTTGCTATAAAACAAACAACTGATACTGACCACAATGACTGTTTCAAACCGAATTAAACCATCAGACAAACTTTAGAGACACAAAAATTTATAAATCTTGACAATTGCACTATATACGCGATTGTACTTATGTGCAGATTGCGTGTATATGCGACTATGCCTGAGGAAACCTGTGTATACGCGGGTTTACTTCAGGAAAAAAGCGTGCGTATGCTTCTGTAACTAAGGAAAACAGCGTATATGAAAGATTTCAAGACAAATAAAAAACAATCTGAAGAAACTGGAAAAACTTAGAATTCAAGAATAGACCAGACAGTAACAGCAAACCAACAAGCAACTAAGCCCTGATTGGCTTGACAAACACCAAAACTAGGAACAACAAGAGTGTTGTCTCTACTGGAGTCGCCAATTCTGTTGAGGGATTTTCTCCCCTAGGGCTTTTGGGTGGAAACCCTAGCAGACTGTAAGTTGTCTAAACAGAGAAACACACATTCACATAGCCATTATGCTATTATAAGAAAATTCTATAGTAAGAGGGGCGTACCTCAGGTCTTACGTTCGAGAAGTTCCTCAAGGGTCCAAACCCTTCTTCAAGTCCCTTTCGCTCCTTTGTCCTGTAAAACAACCAATTTCAAATAATGCAACAGTATATGAACAAAGACTTATAAAGAAATCATCTTTATGTTATAAAAGAAGGAAGTTAATTATGAACTTTAAACAACCATTTACATATGAAATTCAAACATGAACATCATAAACATAAAGAAGAAGCATATCAGGAATAAAGACGTGTTTCCTTATTATAGACAAATAGAATGTACAAAAGGAGTAATATCACCTGAGTAACCTTTTGCATGCTCCAAGCAAAGCTTCCTTCCAGATTCGTCCAGCCTCAAGCCTTTAGCATATCTCCTTCCAAGACTCACTCCATGATGCCATAACTAGTGGATGAACATCAACTCACAAGGAAACAAAGGTTTCCTATACAAATGGTGGGAAGTGCAGAGGCACAAGGGTCTTCAAGACAGGTCAGGGGAAAAATCTCAGTATAATACCTTTCTCTATCTTCTCTCTTTCCTCCCTTAGGCCTTCCTTTTTGATGTCTTTTTATACCACTCCCAAAGTAGTTTTTTAGTTAGGAGTTGTTTGGAACATTGGGCCACAGCACTAACAGGTGATCAGTAGTTAAACACCCGCGATCTCCGCCCGAAAATAAGGAGTTTTATATTTTTTTAAGTGTTTTAATACATATACGCGGGTTGGGTATATGCAGACCCGCGTATACACGCGTTTAACTCAGGGAAATTTCGCGTACAAGGAATAAAACACTGTTTTTTAAATTTTGGACCAGGTCTGGAAGGAGGGGTTGCCCTAGGCCATGAGTGCAGCATCACAAACCATAATAGTGAGATTTGCAGCTATAACAATACCTCAGAGACTTGATTTTCTTACCAGGTCCCAACATCCTCTCCTTGTTCAACTATAACCATACTTTGTCTCCCACCTTGAATGACTTCTCTGTTTTGTGTTGATCATGTTTTTTCGTATACTTCTCTTGTGACTTATGTAGTGTGCCTTGTACCTATAGATGGATCTTCTTGATCTTCTCTATAAATTTTCCATCCCTCAAAGAATCTCATGTAAGATCTTCCATCACTCCTTCTTGTTGCCCATATGTAATATCCAAAGGTGAAGGTGGAAAATATCCAGAACAAGTCTCAAATGGGGACTTTGTTGTACAAGTGTGGACTTCTTTGTTGTAAGAATGTTGTATATATACTAGAATTTCATCCAAGGTCCTTGGGTGATTTTGGTTGTATCCCCTTAGAATCTGCACCAAAGTCATGTTGACTACTTTTGTCTGCCCATCTGTCTATGATGGAATGTTGTAGATCTCTTCAAATTTGTGTCCATCTTCTCCCACAATGTAGTTCATAGTGCATTGAGAAATCTTGTATCCATGTCTTAAATGATGTTCCTTGGTATACCAAAGTGCACCCAGACATGTCCAAAGAATCATTTTGTTGCTTCTTTTCCACTGATGGTCTTTTTATAGGGCATCAGAATACACATCTGGTTCAACCTGTGAACTAACATGAATAACTAGTCGTGTCCCTTCTTGGTTGTTAGTAAAGATCCCACAAAGTCCATGGAATTGCTTTCCCAATGATGACTAGGTACAAGTAAGGGATGATATAGACCCTGGTTCTTGTTGCTAGCTTGCTGGTACAACAAATCATGCATCCTCTTATGAAACTAACTACCTTCTCTTGCATATTGGGCCAATACACATACCTCTGCAAGTTAGCCACAATATTCCCTAAACCAAAGTGCCCTGCAATCTTGGAGGTGTGAGCCTCTCTAATCAACTACAGTCGCTCACCTTTAGGAAGACATAGCTTATCTAGCCTGTAGAGTAACCCATCTTGGTGATCGTATTCAATGGTGTTATCAACATCATGCACATGACTCTGACTCTACAACTGATGATACACCTCCTTGAAGTCCTCATCCGATGAATATGCCTCTCTATATGCATCATGGGAGAATGGCTCCATGTGAATGAGTCCCCAAAGATGTAATAATTGATGTGGTTGGCCTTGAAAGGATGTCATCCAACTTATTTTTGTTTTCCTTCTTATACTTGGTCACCAAATGAAAATTTTATAGAAAAACCATCCAATTTTAATCTTTGATTTGTTATAGCTTACTCTAGGCTTATTAGTACAATAACGATTGGTGAACTGTGTGGATTACTATCTCCTTTCCCATCAAATAGTGCTTTCACTTGTTCACAACTTGCACCATGGCATAGAGATCCTTGTTTTATGTAGGCTAGTTAAGGACTTCCCCATGAAATACTTCAGAATGGTAGCATACAAGCCTTCCTCCTTGCATCAAGGCAATTCCCATAGCATACCCACTCACATATGTCTCCACTTCAAAGGGTCATTTCAAGTATGTTAATGTCAGAACTGGTGCTTGGATGATCTTCTTCTTTAACTCCTTGAAATCTATCTGCTGTCCTTTTCCCGACTGGAAACTATGGCCACTTGTTGTTATGGCATGGAGCTGTGCTGCCACCACTGAAAATGAGGCTATGAATTTCCTTAGGTATTGTGTTTCCCCAATGAAACTCCTAACCTCATAAATATTAGTAAGCACCAACCATTTCATGATGGCCTCCATCTTGGAAGGATCTATCTTCAACTCTCCTCCATCGATCACATACCACGTATACACCAAATATTGTTGCACAAACTCGCACTTCTTGAGATTTGCCAAGAGTTGGTGCTTCTTTAATGTTTCCAACACCTGTGTCAAATGTGACATATGATCCTCCAAGGTAGTACTATATACCATTATATCATCCAAATAGACAATAACAAATGAATATATAAAAGGGTGCAATATATAATTCACCAATCTCATCAATGTAGCTGGTGCATTACATAGGCCAAATGACATAACTAACCACTAATACAAACCTTTCTTGGTTGTGAAGGTTGCTTTTTAGGTATCTTCTTCTTTGACTTGAACTTGGTGGTATCCAAAGTCTAGCTTGGTGAAGTACTTTGTTTTCTGCAACTGATCTAGCGTATTGTCTATCATGGGCAGGGGATATCTATTCTTGAGCATGATTTTATTCAATGCCTTGTAATCTATACACATCCGCAAAGTCTCATCCTTATTCAGAACAATGATGATGGGTGACCCACATGGTGATGTAATCGTCCGAATGAAAAAATGTTCCAATAGCTGCTACAATTGTTTCTTCACCTCACTTGCTTCTATAACAAACTACCTGTACAAGCCAATATTTGGCAATGGGTAGTCTAGCAATAACTAGATCTCATGCTCCACTTCTCTCTTAGGTGTAACCCTTTAGGCTCTCAAAACACATCCTTGTAAGCCTGTAAAAACTCCTCAAATTGTTGTTTATGTTTCTTAGTACACCCCTCCAAGGATGCCTTACCTCTTATTAACTCCTCTTTAGAATGAATTTCTCTTAAAAACAATAAAACATACTTCTTGCTGGAATTGATCAATTTCTTGGCTTGGTTGGCACTTACCATTGAGATTTTCAACTTGCCTTTGTGCACGTTGATGATGAACGATTTTCCATCCTTGATGAGATGATACTGGTTGGATATCCTCATGAATATTTCATCACACATGTACATGTATGGACTCCCAAAATTGACTCCACATACATCAAGGGGAATCACATATAGATCTACTTCATCAATAAAATCAACATTGATAGCAAATCTAATTTTACACTGTTTTGTTACCTTCAACTTTGAATGCTTATTTACGAATCCTAGTGGATAAGGGTTTGGATGATCACTAACTTCCATCCCAAACTTCTTGACCATCTCTGCTGCAATGAGATTCTATTGTGGTCCTAAGTAAAATAGAGCATTAATATTTGTCTTATTGACCTATATCTTTATATGGAAGAGTTTGGTCATTTCTTTCTCTTCCTGTTGTTCAAGGCTACTCAGATTCACCTCCTTCTGTACTGACATACAAACAATCTTCTCATCCACATATGAGCTCCTTTAAAATTGGTTTCTCGAATCAGTGTCTGTGAGATTCTTCTTTGTGTTATATTTCTTCTTGTTCTTTGGGTTTAGCTTTGGATAAAAATTCCAAGATTTTTCCCGTGTATGGCCATCGATGTTGTAGTGGTTGTAGTGGTTTCTAGGACCTTTTCACTAGTGTGTTATGGTTGTTATATTCTTATATTTTCCCCCTTTTTTCTTCTTCTTCCCATATTTAGAAGCTTCTTATTGTTCCTTCTCCTTTGATCCACTTAATTGTGATCTCTTCAGGCCTATGTTCTCCAGGTACTCTGCATGTACACATGCCTCGTCCACTGATTTGGGCTTGAACAACATCACTTTCTCACATAGATGGTTGTACAGACCATCAAAATATTTGAGAAGTACATCTGGGTTCTTTGGAGAGATACCCAACATTATAGCCATCTTCCTAAATTCTATGGTGTACTCTTGCATGCTTTGGCTCGACTTTTGCTTGAAGTAATGTGATAGAATCCACTACTCCTCCACGTACCTAATTGGATAAAACTGTGACTTAATGAGGGTTTTGAAATCCTCCCGCTTAGTCATGGGAGGTTATCTTTCTAACCTAAGGGTTTCTGTGTGGCTCTTCCACTAAGTCAGTGCATGACCCTCTAATTTCAGTTACAGGAATGAGATCTTTTTCTCTTCCTCAATCTGATGGACACTGAAATAAACTTCCAATTTCTGCAACCGATGGTTTAGCTTTAGAGTCTCAATATTGGTGTGGTGCAGCTTGATATCGACTTTTCCTTCCATTTTAAATAGGGATTGATTCATAGCACCCAAACTGGGTTGATATTTTACGGGTTCCTACTTTGGCTGGTTCTTCATGTCTTCTGGATCTCTCGATCCCCCTTCTAATTTTTCCTCTGCATTCTAACCCTCTTCTTCTCCAAATATCTCCATCTTATTTCTTAGGGCCTCCATGATGAGTTTTTCATTACAGTTTATATCCACGACTTGTTGTTCAAGCTACGAAAACCTCACCTCTACATGATCACGAGGTTCATTTACAGATTCGTTGGCCATGTTTAGGGTTTTACGATTTTTAACCCCATTGACCTAGATCCCCTGCAAATATCCCCAAATACCCAAAGAAACCTATTATGATACCAGAATATCTATAAGTTGTCATGGATATTCCACAGGACAGTTCATCGCAATAGATCAAATAATAATATATTAAAATACTGAAATTTTACACTATTACAGTTTTATTTAATTTCTAGATTTGTATATTTATTGTAGTTAGTGCATGCATTCGAATGGAAATTATGAAGAAAAGTAGAGAACCACAAAATAATCTCACACACACATAAGACACAATATATTCTCTTTGGGAAACCATTTCAGGAGAAAAACCCAGTTGGAAGGTGAGGTCGCTTTGCTCTCTTTCTCTATCTATAAATATGGTTGTAGGTACAAATAAGTAATGCATATGGCCCGTGGGCTGCTACAGTGCACAAATCCTCTCTGTGTTCTCTACCTCCTATCTCCCCTAGCTATCTTTTCTTAGCTATGGAATAAAATTCTCTTGAAAGAATGCAATGCCTCTTCCTCCTAGTGGCCCGGTTATAACGTAGCTTGATAGCCTACTAGTGGCTAATTTTGACTACATACACTCTTAACTAGAGTTACAATATAAACTCTCATAGAGTACTTTACATAATAATCACATGGCTAGCCCCTTTCCAGGAATAATGGGGGTTGACACGTCATCCAACTGAACTATAGGTGTGAAAATAGGAAGGTCAAATTTTAGTGGCATAAATTTTGCATATAGACTTTGATTCACACACTTATTGCGTCGTTGGAAATATCTTTGTGTGTAAAATAGCATGAAATGGTTTAGCGCTAAAGCTTCAAATTTTTACACCCAAAAAATGTAGTTTAATGCCTCAAAATGCTTCTGGAAGGTTTCAAACCCCGTTTTTCCAACTGGGTCCTACAGGTAAAAATGGTCCTGTGAGTTGATTCATCCACTTTTTCCACTCCAAATGCATCGAGATGGATGAAAAACAATATACTAATCCAATCCAGATCAAGTTCAAGTCAATTAAGCTCCAAAATAGGACTAAAAGTTAACTAACAAGGGGACTCAAAGAGAAAAAAAATGGAAGTTAACGACTACAAACAAGGAAGTGCACACTGACTCAAAGAATACCTATGCATGAGGTACTATGAATTTATGGAGTGAAAATATCCATATCATCCTCCAAGTAGTGTCTAGTAAACGCCACATGCCATCTTAGGTGGCACCCTCTATTAAAAGTAGAAAATGTGTCAAATGATAGGGAGTGTCTAGTAGTAAATGAAAATTGGTCATATGTTTCCCTAATAATGTATGGAATATGGTATAATGATAGGGAGAATATAGGTCTTAATGAGGTCTTGATCAAATATTGAGTGCAATGTGCCCAAAAATATCCTTCCTCTCATCTCTCCATCTCTCCCCTTCTCTTTCCCTCTCTCCCTCTCTCCCTCTATGCATGTATTTCCATCTTACTCTCCCCCCACTCTCTCTCCCTCTCTCCCCTTGTTTTCCTCCCTCTCTCTTCCTTCGTCCCTCCTTGACTGTATCTCTTCCCCTTACTTCTCTCCCTCTCTCTCTCTTTCTCTTTCTCTCTCTCTCTCTCTCTCTACCTCCATCCCTCCCTCACTTTCTTTGTCTCTCCCTTCTCTCTCTCACTTCTCCATCCCTACCTCCTTCTTTCCCTCTCTCTTTACCCCCCCTTTTCCCTCTCACTCTTTTCCTCTCTCTCAATCTCTCTCTCTCACTTCTCCATCCCTCCCTCCTTCTTTCCCTCTCTCTTTACCCCCCCTTTTCCCTCTCACTCTTTTCCTCTCTCTCAATCTCTCTCTCTCCCATTTCACGCCATCTCTCTCTCTCTCTCTCCCGCCCCCCCTGTCTCTCTCTCTCTCCCTGTCTCTCTCTCTTTCCATCTCTTTATCCCTTCCTCTTCTTCTCTTTCTCTCTTTCTTTATCCCTCCATCCCTTTGTATCCCCATCCCTCCTACCACTCTCCCCTTATTATTTTGGCTTTCTACCCTTCTTTGTTTTTCTCTCACTCCCTTCCTCCCCTATTTATCTCTGCTTCTCTCCTCCCCTAACCCCCATCTCTCTCCTCCCCTCTCTTCCTCTCTCCCTCCTTCCACCCCCTTCAATGAACTCTTTGGCTTTTCCCATGTTACTATCAGTAGAAACATCCTTATTACCAAGA
This sequence comes from Pinus taeda, assembly GCA_000404065.3. Lineage (NCBI taxonomy): Eukaryota > Viridiplantae > Streptophyta > Pinopsida > Pinales > Pinaceae > Pinus > Pinus taeda. The sequence continues at coordinate 7,449 of APFE031033021.1, read as the reverse complement.
TGATACAACACATTATGATGCAAATGGTAAACAAATTCCTCCACTTGATTCCTTTGACTCAAGCTTGAATGTACATCTTAAAAGTATGTATTCTTCTGAACATAACTCTCATTTAAACAAAATGGTGCTTGAGGAAAGTAGTTATACAAACTATAGGCCTAGAAAGTACATAAAAAAACTTGTCTCTTATACCTTTCTTATACCTTTTGACTGAGTGGAATAGTAGAAGAAAACCCATGCAATGAAAGTTCCTTTGACACTGAAACTTAAACACTGCACCATTGAAAAATTCTAAATGAAATAAAATGGGCTTACCATATTGCATAAACGCTACGCTAATGGCATAGTTGCATACATCAACCTGAAACTCAAATGACATTTTCAAGTTTAGAAGAAAAAAGTATAAAGGTTGAATTGGTCTTTTGTTTCAAAGCATCAAATGCCTCTTGTTGTTTGCCTCCCTAATGGAATAGCTTTGGCGGAACTGTCAATGAATGTAAATGAGGTACAATAGAAGAAAAATTAACAAAATCTTTCCTCCAACATTGGGATGCTCCCAAAACACCTCTTATCCAAATGATTATCTTGAGCATTAACCAATCCATAATGGAATCAATCTTGGATAGGTCTAACTTCAACTCACCTTCTCCAATATCATGGCCCAAGTACATCAAAGAAGTTTTATCCAACATATACTTTGACATCCTGAAAAACAAATGTTCTTGACATCTGACATTAAGTATTTTTTTTCTCACATATGACATGTTCATAATAAATTTTTCTAAAAATGAAAATGTCATCCAAGTAGACTATCATGTCTATAAATGGCTTCAACACATCTTTCTTCATATCTATGAAAGTAGTAAGAGCATGGCAAAGACCAAAAATCATAACAAGTCATTCAAACAAACCTGGCTTGGTTTTGAATGTCGTCTTCCATAAGTCTCCTTCAACAACTCTACTTGGATTAAAACCACTTCTTGAATCTCGTTCAATGAAATGCTTACCATTCTTCTTGGGTGCAAAAACAAGAGGTGCACCACATGGTAAAGGAAAAGGTCAGATGATCCTTTTGTTCAACAATCCTTAGATTTTTTTTGTTATTTTTGCACTTTCCCTTCTTAACATCCTGTGCATGTCAATGTTAGGAAGAAGACACTTTTGCTGTAATGGTATTTCATGTTGGATTCTCCTCTTGGAAGGAAATCCTTTTTCTTTCTGAAACACCTCATCATCATGGTCAACTGCATCAACCAAATCAGTTTTCAATTTTGAATTACAACCATCAAACACTTCATAATAACTACTAACAATGGGTTTGATAATAAGAATTATTGCTTGAATTCACTAGTCTTTTCATTTGCCCTACATTAACTAATGAAAGATTTAGTTTCTTGCGATGAGATCTCACAATATACTCCACACCATCCTTGAACAAGTGGTACTTGTTTTCATGAAAATATAATATTTCTTTTCTATCATAAAGGTAAGGACCACCCAAAACAATTCCTGATATATCAAGTGGTACGACATCTAATTCAACTTTGTCAATGAAGTTTGTTGTGATTGCAAACCGAAGAATACATTTTCTTGTAACCTGTAAGTTTGTGTCCTTGCATATCCAACCCAATGGATATGGTAAAATGGTTTCAAGGTTAAGTTGTTTGACTATGTCATCATATATCAACTTGGCTTTAGACCCACTATAAAAAAGTGTGTCGATTTTTGTATGTTTTGAGATTACCCTCACATGAAATAATTCAATCCTTGTTTCTTCATTTGGAGTACTAGTGTGATAATTTGATATACTAGTGCTAGAAATTGATTTTTTTCCTTTTATACGCATGGCTGTAATTTTAGTTTCATCACCCAAATCAGATCCCAAATCCTCTTGAATGATGGTAGTTGTGTCTTCTTTTCTTTTGTTGTTGAATTTCTTTGGTTTCATTTTGGGATGAAGCTTCCAACAATGGGCTTCACTGTGACCCTTTCTAAAACAATGTTTACATATTGTTTTCTCTCCTTCCTTTTTAACGGATGCATTTTTCTTTCCCTTGAAACCCTTTTCTTTCTCTTTACCCTTAAATTGGCTTTTTACTACCTTCTTCTGGAGTGTTTTTCCCTCTTGCCTCAAGATGAGTGGCTTGCACATGCACATCATCTAGATTATTGGGATTAAACATTAATATAGTATGCCTAAGATAACTGTGTAAACCCCCTATGTACTTCAACAATGTGTCCTATGATTACAAATCTACACCTAACATAAAAGACTTTTTATGAATTCTTGGGTGTAATCTTGCACATTTTGACCTTTAAGATGTCTGAAGTTATGCCAAGTCATAATGTCTTTCTGCATATAAGCTATAGGGTAGAATTGTCTTTTGATTGAAGAAATTAAATCATTCTAAGAAATTGAGATCTTACCGTGTTAACTTATCTCCTCTTAAGTCTTTGATTCCCACCATACTAGTGTTACACCCTCCATTCTCAAGGAAGCTAACTAAATATTTATGTCATCCTCTTGAAGGTTTTGAATTCTAGAATAGACCTCGAATGGACGAATCCAATTATGAAGCTTCTTTGCATTCACTTCGCCATTATACATGGCCAGCTCAAATTTAACGTCAAGTTTTAAAAAAGGTGATTTACTAGTTCCTTTTGAAGTATGATGATGAGTATGAGTAAGGGTTGTGTTAGTGGAAGAGGGTGAATATGCTTGTGAAGAAGAAGATGAAGAAGATGGTGGAGATGGTGGAGGTTTTTCTTCATTTCCATTACCTCCTCCTGAAGAACCTTCTCCTTTTGAAGGTTTGGAACTTTCCTCTTGCAATTTGGTATTCCTCTCTTCATAGAGGACCTTCACCATCTCTATCATATCAAAGAATGCCTTTCTGAAGGTCTTCTCATCTTCTATCATGTTTGTAGGTTCTCCTTCATGATACATGCTCTTTGGAGTCTCAAATACAACTTGAGGTTGAATTGGTGTTGGAGATTGTGGCAACCTTTCTCTCCTTCACCTTGACCCAAGTTTAGGACTTCCAACTAGATTCCCTTCTCCTCTTTTGAGTTTTAACACTGTAAGAATTATTAGTATCAGTATTTGCATATTGCCATCAGTGATCAAAAATCCTCTTTTCATATCATATTAGGGTCCCATTCTGAAATTTTTGTCACTCCACTAGGTCATCATGCAAAAATTTGGTCACTAAAGGTTGAATTGGGGTTTCCTTTACTCCTTTTAGAAATTTACCCCTTGTTGTCTCATTTCAACCTTGCTGAGTATCCATTTTCCATAAATTTAATGACATCATGCCATCACATCAGTCATGTCATCTTGAAATTCATTCCTTCGAGGTCTCATTAGGTCTTTTAGGGTTTTTCAAGGTTTCATTAGGTCATTAGGGTTTCCAAGGTTCCAATAAAACTCCATTCCATTGCATAAGACCGGCAATAAAGAGTGATCAAATATCATATCTTCACCATGTGAATATGATTTGTAAAGAGAAACTCTTATTTCATCATGTAATTTTATGTTCACTATATGTAATAAGTATTGTTCCTAAGCTGCGAACTCAATCTCTATATGTGAATTTCATTAAAGCAAAGCCAAATACAAAGAGTTCTCAAATAACATCAAAAGATCAATTTTCCCAAGGAAATGGTCAAGTGAAAGGGTAATGTTTCAAAAATTTAAGTGAACGCCAAAGGGATTTGTCTTTTCCCAAGGGTGTTCAAATCATCACTTTCCGTAAGCACTAAACCCTAATTTCCTCCCCCACTAAGCTAGTGTTGGCTATGGAATTAGAGACACCTGAGAAGAGGAGGCATAAGGGAGGTCATTTAAGAAATTATGAGGCCATTCCAACTCATAAACATCATGTCTCCATCATTTTTCAAGAAGTCGTTCCAAGGGACAAATCATTTGCCACACGTAGGGCTAATTTTGCTTCAAAGTATGTTTCCAACCAAACAGATATGAATTTTAAAAAATTGAGAGAGGTTTTTGTCCATAATAGTCCAAGTATTAAAAAAATTCTTCAGTTTTCACATAAATGTTATGGTTTTGGAGAAATGTCAAAAATACAGTTGCTGCAAGAGAGTTGTTGCACCTCTGGAGTGACCTTGGGAAAATAATTTTTTATTGTAGCTGAAGTGTCCAAATGACTTTATTGATGTGTCAAATGATAACTAGAGAGAAATCTATTTCCAATGAGATATCCTAAGCTCAATTTAGAGTTGAGTAAGAACTCCAAAATTTTCTCGCAAGAGCACACTTCATTGTTGCACCCTCATTCTGCACATTTTTGACCCGTCTTGGGGGAAATGATTTTGGAGAGTCTATAATTGATAATTTTTAGCGATTGATATGTCCATTGTGTAGCCAAGATATATATATTTGTTGGAAATAATACTAAGAGGGGGGGGTGAATCAATATCATCTAATCAATATAACTTTTTCATTTCGCTATTCAAATTCATATATGCTACTTCAGATAAGGAAAACGTGTGTATATGCAACTGTGTATAATGCAACTAGCGTATATTCAATAAACTTATAAATCAGTTAGTTGTTTCTTAATGAGTGCATTAGAACATTATTAACCATATGATCAGTAAATAGGAGAAGTAAAGCAGATCAAATCATCACACATAATCAACACACATAATCAACACACATGAACACCAAGATGTAAGGCGGAAACCCAATGTGGGTGAAAACCACCTGCTGCAATTTGTCTCTATCTTATTTTAAATTAGAAACTTCTTTTTACAATGATTCTGTACTGGTGCAGTCTTATACCAGTACGCAGGCTGCTACTTGCAGAAGGCTACAACCTTCTCTCGTTCTCCAGCTTCTCCTGGAAGGGAGCTACAACCCCCTTAGCTCTTGTACTAGCTGAGGTACTAGTATGTAGGTGCTAACCTATAGAAGGCTACAACCTTCTCTTTTCTTCCAGGGACCACGTTTCATAAATTTTCAGACTGGATCCATGAATATCAATAAAACATCAAGTATATCTACATCAACCAATCTCCTTTGTACAAACAAATATTGAATCAACAAATAACTTCTCAGAATGTTGTAACCATAAAACAGTAACAGTAACCAAACACCAATTCTGAACCCATAATACTGCAACAATAAACAAAAGTAGCTAAAACATATGTCATGAGATGTACGCTGCTTCAATATGTGAAACCTGTGTGCATACGCTTCTGTATCAAGGCCAACCAGCGTATATGTTGTTTTAAGTTAGTGAACTAGCATGTATACACGCCTCTGTTGCGCTGAACCTATGTACACGTCTATAAAAGATAATTAACCCTTTTCACTTATTCAGACATCAATTATACCCAAATTATCATATTTATAGATCAATTCATGCGCCAAATATAACAGATAAAAAATCAAAGATACTTCTCTTCAAGCCACCTTCAGATCTTGTCCCATTATAGAACTTATCCTTCTCCTTGCACTCAGGTTCCTCCTTGATTCAGATCTAGTTATGCACCATAATCCAATGACCAGTATTCTAGATCTTGCTCTTCATAAGATATTCAATGCTTAAGTCAATACCCTTGTCAAATGATCTCCTTCCCCTTTTATAGTATTAGGCCTTTCTCAAACCATGGTCCAAAACCATAGAGATCCAATACTAAGGACCCAATACATCCGTTCAACACTTCGGATGCAATACCAAGGACCAAAACCATAGGTTCAAATATGTTGGACTAAATACCATGGACCAAACATAAGTTTTCCCACATGTACGTGCTTTTCTTTGCATGAAAGTGCGTGCATACATATACTCTCCTTTTGGTCAGTAATCCCGCGTGTACACGCGACTTTGTTAAAAGGAACCTGCGTATACCTTATTTTCTTTCATTCTGAGAGCCTGAACTGTGATTTTCCCTTTGAGTGAGTTGCCATCAAGGACAACCCCTGTGCCATAGTGCCAAACCTATGTCATAATGCCAACAATCTCCCCCTTTCGACTTGATGGCAACCCCAAGTCACTCAAAATCATTCTCCCCTTTTGACATCAAGTGAAAAGGGTTATGCTCCCCCTGAATACATGTTGAATTCCTAAATTGTCTGCTCTATTGTGCTGTCCAAGCTCCCCTTGACTGTAGGCAAGGTCCGCAAGAAGATCTTCTACAAAAGAAACATGACTTTATACATTATAAATAACTGATACATACATCCATCTCCCAACCAAGTGGGGATACACCAAGAATTTACACATGATAAAAAAACAAGAACATTACCTCATCCATCCTAGGCATAGTGGGGAAACCAAGATAGGCCATTACATGACCTTGATAAGAAAAGAAATACATGACATAGAGACGAAATATCTACAACAAGACTATGATAGTTATCAATAACTATCATCAGCAACATCTATTAATCATCATTCAGACCAACAACCATGTTTATTTTCTCCCTCTTCACCTGTCCCACCTAAAATCAAAACAACTATGAATGTGAACCAAGATATTCTAAGATAATGCCAACAATGCATTATTAGAAGAATATATGCTCCCCCTGAACCTGTGCCAGATGGTCTCTCCCAAACCCATATCATACTCTTTTCATCCTGAGCTTGGCCCACTGTTTGTCTTTAAACCAACATATACGCGACT
>APFE031033014.1:36769-47687 GCA_000404065.3 Pinus taeda | reverse complement strand
TTCAGGACCCGAAAAACTGCTAAAAGTAGTAAGTTGTGCTACAATTAAGGAAACTGAAAATGCTGAGAAAGACAATGGTGGGGGTCCATGTGGACTTGGCAGGTGGCCACCAATATCCACCTGGATCAAAATGTGTTCAACTAGAATTGGAGAATCAAGCTCTGGTCCAATTAATTATTGTTTGAGAAGATCTCGAGACCGACTAGCTATTCAAAACCATCTACTGATTAAGTAGGAACAACTCTGGTAGACTAAGGTGGACTACTTAATGCAACATTCTCAAATAATGAAACTAAATACTCTCAAAGGAAACATGAGGAAAGTTAGGAGAAGCTTGACCATCTCAGTTGAGCTACTGAGGAGATTGAGCATGAGGACGTGCAACCATCTGAGCATGGGAGAGATGAAGAGACTCAAATATAACTTTTTCAAAGAACTCTCCAAACATATTTTGTTATTAATATCCCTATGATTTTCCTCGCATTTTCTTATACTTTATTATTATTTCTTTCCATTCCGTGCCTTTAATGTAATCTCAAATAACAAAGGTTATTATTGCTTTTTTTATGTGTTTCCTTGCTAAACTTGTCTACATTTTAGTAAATTCGCTTATCTAATGGTTGTGAAGCATTGTATTATCATTTATTCCTAAGGCCTAGGGGGAATAATCACTTATTACGATACTAAGCACTATGTAATATCTACTAGAAGAAGCCATCCTAGATAGCTATGCGAGGAAATAATGCAATGTTAAGTTCACATGCCAAATTGGATACTTCTAATCCTAACCAAAACAATATGTTATTTTGTTATCTTCTTCATATTAATTGAGTTTTTATTTGGAAAAATATTATTTAGTAATAGTTAGACAGTTTCATCCATTTTCATATTTTGTAAATATTAGCCACTTAGTTATAATGCTTTTTCTTATTCTTCGAATTGGATTGGTCGATGAATTTTTATATATTTCTATGTAACTAGTTGATGAAAGCTAGTTGTAATATAATTGTGAGACTACTAAAGTGGTTGAACTAAGTTGTAGACACTATATCACATTTTGATGACTATATAATATAATTCACACTATTGTTATTTCACCTGTTGGAGTAACAAGTTATTTTAACTACAATGCTTCCAACCAAGTAGGCCCCCCTGGTATGGAATTCACTTGCATTGGTTATATGTGATTATTAGATTTAATTTTATGATTAGTAGAGTTATATTACAGTTGGTTAATATTATTGATTCCTTTTTTAGCATTGTATTTTGATTTGAATGAGTTGGATTGTTACTAGGTTAATGGCCTTGATCACGTGCATATTAAGAGTCTACTAACCCAGGGATATACTAGAGGGTTAAGAGATACCCCCAGGACTCAGACATATAATCCTCTTAATTTGAATGGTTTATTTATTTTTTTAGCATAAGTGTGAATTGATTGTTAGTTGTTAGTATACTAGAATTTTTTATAGATTGATGGATGAAAATTGGTTTTGAAGGTTGGTGAATATTGAATATCTATTTACCAAGGGAAGTGTAAATAATGTCCAGTAGAATGTAATTGTCGATTGTATGTTGCAACATGTAATAAATTTTATCAATCATATCTATTCCTACCTATATTGTGCAACTCCTTCATAACCTTATGAGCCTCGTTTGTTAATTTAATGAAATCACAATTTAAGTAATTAAATTTCCCATCAGTTATCCTTTCAAAAATAGAATGAGAGGCTAGGAAGTAAACATATTGTAGAAAAAAAAAAAGGAAGCATGCACAACATAGGAGGACTTTCACAAGTTATTCTTTTGTTTCTTAATCGACTTTCTCTCTCTCTCTCTCTCTCTCTCTCTCTCTCTCTCAAGGATAGAGGGAACTTGAAGCTAATCGCATTGCACATGGATCTATGGGAGAAATGAAATTGAAAGACATAGAAATGTTAGAGTTGATTGTAGAGCCTTGTGTTTGAATTATACCCTTGTGTTACAACAGACAAAATCCCTCTTGCAGACACGAGCAATCTCCCTAGATCCTTGATGGAAACTAGAAACAAGAAGGACAATTGAATTAAATTTTTCCCTAAGCTGGACTTGTTTGTATTATAAGAATTAGAGCTAATGGATGAGCCTCTTACCTATTTCATGAAATGCTCGATGAATATCCCTTGTCGTGACTTGATGCAACTCCTCAATGCTTGATAAGATCTGCAACCATAAACCATAAAAGATGCAACTCCTCAATGCTTGATAAGATCTGCAACCATAAACCATAAAAGGATCAAAATCATATGAGATATAATAATCCAAACAAAACTTAACCTAATGATGAAGAGTATTGGGAATTGAAATTTCCTTAATAAACAAATTAAACAACTATCAAATATTCATCATTCCAATAAGAAAAATCAATGGGAGGAAGTGTTCATTTGTATTAATCAAAAATAAAGATGAGAATTACAACCTTCGCCTTGATGACATGAGGCTCCTGCCAAATGCCTTCAATATTCTCCTTAGATGAAAATCTTTCCAATCTCAAACTAGTAGCATAAGTTTATCTTCTCTGAGTTATGACCTCCTCAAACCCTTTACCCTCTATTCATTTTATAGGCCAAGAGGAAGAGGTTTCAGATCCAAAAGAGGGGGGTGAGATCCCCTAATTGAGGGATTAGGTTTCCTTGAGGAAACGGATTAAGATGCATCATCTAAGGGTTATATTTCAAATAGTCACGACCTGGAAGCTTTCAATTGGGAAATATTCGTCCAACCATCTTTCTAGAATGTACTTCTATTTTTACTTTCTTCAATTCACTTGCGTGGGTTTATAGTGTCAAATATAGCGCAACTCCATGCTGTTCTTAGAGTTAATTTGAGTGAATGCATGGGAAAATCTAGGAAAACCAGCGTAGGTGAAACTTGACAAGGTGTGACAACTATTATTCCCAAATTTCCCATCTCCTTCAAGATATTTTTGGTTGTTTGAGTTCTAAGGGAGTTCAATCAAACATGTTCATGGATGGTAAAAAGACCCATAAACTTATCAAGTGTCATGGCGAAAAATTGATGTGTAACATATTGCCCCCTAAAGTGCGAAGCTTGTAAAATAAGTTTAAAATATTGAAGTGCTTTATCATTCCAAGGATCAAATCAGAGGTAATGGTTGGAAACTTGCATGGAACATTCAAGGATTACAATGAAAATTTATATCAATAATCATCACTGAGGTAGGCATTCCCATACTCAGAGTAAAGTGAACTCAATGATCAAGCACGAAAAAAAAAATTCATATAGATAGTAGACACAATATGGACGTAACCATCTGTCATAAGTGGGTCTAGATAATCATTAATATAAAATTTCCTTGCAACCTGGATTAATGAAACTAGATCTAGGGTCTTGATCTCCATCTCTCGATCTATGATACGAATCTAACCATGTGAGTGAATGTTTCAAAGTTGAACATGGAAAAAACAACTTGATTACCAGTCAATGACATGAACCGTTAGCAAGTGCGAGAGAAACCACCAATAATGACAATGGTTCTCAATGTACTTCAAGTACAATATGTGAAATGCGAATAGGTGATCTGAAGTCGAACACTCATAGAATTAGTCAATCGAAGGCCAATGATGAGAACCTATCGTCGAAGGTGAGAAACCTGACATTAAGGCATGCAGGCCTCAAGGTACTAAATGTCTCTAGATAAACTTCCTAGATAATGAGTTGAAGTCGATAGGAAGCAACCCGTCATAGGAAAGCCTACGACATGAAACACAAAGTCAAGTTTTGAAAATAGTTTGAAAGGACTGATTGAAGGATGGATGACATGATTGAAGGCTAAAATTTGCAAAGTAATTTGAACTGACGAAAATTGACTTGGAAGCATTTGACTCAATGATAATACCCAAAACCATGAAGACTTTCAATTAGATTCGATTAATTGCAAGATAAATGGATTTCCCAACCCATACATGAATGTGATGGAGTGTCGTGTCCATGAGCGACATGCTACCTTTAGAAATGAAATGTAAAATGAAGACCTTTTCCCAATTTCCCTCCATCATTATTGGAAAGTACCTATTTATTTTTTACAAGCTTGAGGATGATAACATATGTTTGGACTGTAAACTCATCCTTCAGATGAGTCCATTGAAGTATTTTTAATGAACGCTAAGAAGGAATGGTTCAGTCCTGTTATGCTTAATGAGTCCTATACTATTTAGTTTTTACAATTCCAGTAAAGGAGTAACTCAATTTTGTTTTCTTTTAAAGAGTTTGAAAAAGACAAAAAAAGGGAAACTCATTCAATTTTTTTATTGTAAAATTTTAACAAGCTCGAAGAAAGTAAAGCTCGGTGTTTTTCAGTTTTAGAGAGTCAAAAGAAAAACATAAGTAGACTCCATAAAGTTATTTTTTGTAAGTTTTAGTCCCTCAAGTATGAAAAAGGATAAAATAATACAAGAGAGAACTCTATTGACCATGTTCAATCAACCGTATACATTTTTTTGTAAATATTCCCAGCTTAGTCTATAAAAGGGTTAAATGTATACTACGTGAACAACTGTTGATTTACTTTTATGAGATCGAACAATCAAGTACTCAACAATCTTTTCAATTTTAAGAAGTCTGAGAAGGGAATAAATAGAACTCCATGGTTTCACTTTCTCGTAATTTTTAACGAGTTCAAAAAGTGATAAAAATATACTCATCTTACCAAATTTCAATTTAATTAATGAGCATGAAAAGACAGAAAGAACTCGAAATTTTCATGTACATATTACGAACTTGAAAATATAGCAAAAGGAGCTCCATATTTTCATGAGTTTAATGAGTATTCAAAATAATAATCAAAATGGACTCGAGATAGCTTTGATTATTACACAAGCTTGAAACATAGGAAAATTTTGCTTAATATTGGTTTCATTTTTTCCAAGCATGAAGCATAGAAAACTATGATTGAGATAAGTTTTCATGCCCCCAACATAATGAATGCAAGGGTATCAACCCCCCAAACTTCATTTCATTCACATGAGTAGACTACCAATTACTAATAGGTGGGTGAAATTAAGCCTCGTTTACAAGATCAAATGAAAGAATTGACTTAACATTTATGAGATCTAGTTAAAGACTCAACTCAACTAGGAGAGGATTTGTTTCATTTTTTAAAGAGATTGACACAGGAAAATAACTATGCTCATGAGACCTATTTCATTTTTAACGAGGTTGACATAGGAAAAGAACCATCCTCATGGATACCTTGTTTCATGGCTTCCAAATGGATGAAACACATGAAAGGGACACCCCTTGATTATGCATTCCAAAAGGTTTCCATCAGATGGAAGAACAACTCTCTGGAAGGAACACATGTTAAGGGGATCAATAGGGATAAGAAAATCATATTCAAATTCCCCCATTGAATTTTTGACCATGTCAGTTACTAGATCTAATTCAAAATAAGTCGAGCAGAAAATGAGAGGCTTGCTTGCATCGGTAACTAAAAACATGGGATAGGTTGCCACATAATTAACCCATGGTAAGGTAGGTACCACTTCCATAACGGGAACATTCCGGGGTGTCAAATGACTGGTAGTCGAAGCAAGATCAATGTATGAAATTTGATCAACCGTCACAATATTTCCATTATGAGGGAAGGACATCAAACGAAAGAGTGTTGATACAACAACTTTCATGGCATAGACATCGTCTTGCCCAAGGATAAAATTGAAATCTAAGGGACCTTGGACTACCATAAAATCGATACAAATAATATTACCTTCCAAGGTAATATGTAACTTAGGAAGGATCCCTAAAGGTTCACTAACAATTATGTTAAAGGATAACAAATTCTGTGTAACAAGCACAAGTTGAGGGGAACCTAAAGCTTTCCAAGTAGTTGAGGATGAAATACTAACATAAGCACCTTTATCTACCTTCATGAATCACAAATTCTTAACATAAGCCTTCACAATGATTTGGAAAGGGGTGGAAGAAAGAATACAAGGTTCTGTCAGTCTACTTGAATCAAAATAAATAGTCTCATTACTTGGATGGGGTTCAAAAGAAACAGATGAAATGCCCCCATGTGTAGAAGAATCTGAGCTAACATGAAGAACCTGAGGAGTATGAAGTTCACTCTCTAAAGGGAGAGTGGGATCGACCAAACATGGAATTGATTCAACCACTTGATCAACAAATAATCCATCAACTTGAGTGCCACATGCTTCACCCTCCAATGGAAGAGTGAGATTTACTGTACTTAGATTTAGATCAATCACTTCGTCAACTAATGGTAGACGGGGACAAAGTTTGTTGTAATTAGTTGTAAGTTGTTTCTGTGGAATAGTAAGCTTTTCCAACAATTCCGAGGCCTCATCCATGTGAGGGAAAAGATGACTATGATGATTCCCTTTGCATAACCTACAAGGAAACCTAACCTTAATCTTTTTCCCTGGAATCTGAGAATCACGGATTGATGGATCAATAGTAAGTTGATGATAATTATTTGACCATACTTCCAAAACTTTAGGAATACCAGTACAATTGATAAGGAAGTGGTCACCCTTACAAATCTTGCAAGGGTATCTTGGCTTACGATGCATTGTGGAAGTTATCTCAACATTACCAATACTTACAACCATGGTTGCTTGGTTGACTACTTTCTTATCTTACTTCTTCTTCTTCTTCTTAGTCACCTAGTTATTAGCATCAAGGATTTTACCAAGACAAGAAGAAGAAAGGGAGGAGGACATGTTGGATGAAGAAGGTAAATGGTCAATAATAAGTTGGTGATGTTGAGATAGCCATACCAATTAATTAACCCAGGGTAGGGTAGGTACCTATATTGGTGATAGCCATATAGGTAAATCTATCATGAATATGGGAAGTGACAAAGTAGCCATATGAGGACCGACATTTGCAAAATCAGGAAAAGGATTAGGATTCCCATTAAAGGGGATGTTTTTATTGGTAACTTTTGGCATTGTTTCCATTAGATTCAATCCAAATAAATTTACCTTTTAATATTGATAATTAAAAAATCACAATCCACACCTAAGGTCTATAAAAGGAAAAGACAACCAACTAAACACACACTAAATTTTTTTAAGGATTCAAACCATGCAAACATGATTTTCTTAGTGAAATCACTAGTTGGTAATGAAAACTAATGTCATAGAAATCAAGGTGAAAAGTGGTTGTAGGTATGAGCGAGTGGAACCAGTTGCACTAACAACCTACTTAATGAAACGATATGGGGCAAGTAACTTCACTTATTCCATCTCGAGCAAATATTACCCTCTAAAAAGTCCAAGTGGTTCTAGCCAATGTTTGTTCTAGGTACAACATGACCTTCCCTTTGTTGTCACCTTAGGTAGAGCCCTAGGATTATGGTCACCAAGTTTACCAAATACAATAATTTTACATGGGGGGGCAGTCATAGATCAGACATACATGCAAGGGTAGAGTAACAAGCTCAATCCCCTTGAAAGCTCCTCCACATGACCAATGGGAAGTTTACTTTCAAGTGACCCCAAGTGGGTACGATCACTTCACTAGATATGACATGATCTCATGCTTAACTCATGTACAAGAAGAGCTTCCCAGAGCAAAACTAAAATAATTGTATTTTCTCTCCCTAACTCAAGATTCTTTGCTTATTTGTAGCTTTGGATAGTTTACTTCATGCCGTATTCCAAAGCCCTACACTTAAGCTACTATAGGTCACAAGAGCCCTAAAAAATGTGAAATTCTAGATGAATTTTAATGAATGTTGTATTATTAAGTTGTTCTTTATTCAATAGGTAATGGAGGTGAAAATCATGATGTTATGACATGACACAAAATATTAATGCACTAAAATATGCAATTTGTACTTTGCAATTCGATGCAATTCTATTCAGGGGAAAGAAAGAGTTTCTTTGGTTTTCCTGAAACGAAATACAAAACTCACAAACTTTCCAACTTTCATAAAACAATGAATTCCATCTTAATGCAATGAAAACATAGAAATAAACGAAGTTCCATATTTCCTTAAATATCAAATAAACAAAAAGTATTCTTTATCATTTATCACTCAAAACTTTCAAGCGCACAAAAATCATTCAAGAGAGTTGGAGGAAAATCACATTTTCCCTATGAATGCTTTGATTTAATGATAAAAATAGTTGAATTGTGGGAAATTCCCAAAATTGAAAGCAACAATTTCCTTTATCAAACAAAAATGACAGCAAGTCCTTCACAAAAGCACTAGATCTCAAGAAACCCTAATTTTCAATTGAATATTAGTTTGATCACAAATAAGAAAAATATTAATGTTAACTGGTGTATTTGACAACAGAAAATAAGGACATCACAAGTGGAAGGACAACTGATCTTGTTTTGATCAATCGATAAACCAACTAGGCAAAACCCTAACCAGTTTCTTCAAAGAGACCTAATTCTCAAAGAATATTAACAAAGCACTCAAGAAAGTTTAGAAGAGACATAAGACAATCCAAACAAAGATAATGACACTTCCAGAGAATCAAAGTCAGGTCTAGGTTGAAGTAAAATCCAAATTTTCAAAAATTCCTAAGGCCTATGCAGGTCAGCAATACAAAACAGAACACATGCGCCTAGTTGCTAAGGAAAAACTAGTACAAAACTACGCTCTATTGTTGAATGAAAACAACGCAAATCTCATAAACCCAAGCAAAACTAAAAATTCAAGAAATCAACTACACAGATCTTAAAGGTCATTAGTTCACAAAGACTTAGGTCAAGATAAACCAAAAGGATCAAAACACAAAACTAAGGAAAAGGAAGAGAATAAATACGTTCCCTAGTGGAGTCACCCATTTGTTACAACGAACAAAACCCCTCTTGCGGACAAGAGTAATCTCCCTAGATCCTTGGTAGAAACTAGAAACAAGAAGGACAATTGAGCTAACTACTTCCCTTAGTTGGACTTGTTTGAATTATAAGAATTGAAGCTAATGGATGAGTCTCTTACCTATTTTAGGAAATTCTCGATGAAGATCCCTTGTTGTGACTTGATGCAACTCCTCAATGCTTCATAAGATATGAAACCATAAAACATAAAAGGATAAAAAGCATATGCGATATAATAATCCAAACAAAACTTAACCTAATGATCAAGGAGATTAGGAATTGAATTTTCCTTATTAAACACCTTAAACAATTATAAACCAATCATCATTCGAATAGGACAAATCAATGGGAGAAAATGTTCATTTGTATTAATCAAAGATAAAGAGGATCCTTACAACCTTCACCTTGATGCCATGAGGTTCTTCTCAAATGCCTTCAATATTCTCCTTAGATGACAAGCTTTCCAATATCAAACTAGTAGGATAAGTTTATCTTCTCTGAGTTATGACCTCCTCAAACCCTCTACCCTCTAGTCATTTTATAGGCCAAGAGGAAGAAGTTTTAGATCCAAAAGAGGAGGTTGAGATCCCCTAATTGAGGGATTAGGTTTCCTTGAGGAAAGGGATTAAGATGCATCATCTCAGGGTTATGGTTCGAAGAGTCATCACCTGGAAGCTTTCATTTGGGTATTTTTTGACCAAATATGTTTCTAGAATGCACTTTTTATTTTTACTTTCTTGAATTCACCTGTGTGAGTTTATAGTGTCAGATAGAGCACCAATCTATGCTGTTCTCAGATTTAATTCCAATGAATTCAGGATAAATGCTAGAAAAATCAATGCAGGTGAAACTTGATAAGGTGTGAAAACTATTATTCCCAAATTTCGTATCTCCTTCAAGAGATTTTTGGTTTTTTGACTTCTAAGGGAGTTCAATCAAACATATTCACCAATGGTAAAAAGACCCGTAAATTGATCAAGTGTCATAGCAAAAAATTAATGTGTAACACCTTGTGAAATTAGGTGTAGTGATTGTGAACTATTTTAGGCTACTAGACTATTATCCAAGCTCTTATGGTCAATGGGAAGCTTAGTGGATGAAATTATCAGGGGCTCATGTCCCAAGTGTCGTAAAATGCTCAAAAATGAAAGTGTTCAGAATTGGTTTGAACTTGAACGTCTGGATAGAGCTCGTCCTCTTGATTCCGGCACCGCAAACGGTTCGAAAAACGATCGCCATATGTGAAAATTATGTCAAAAAAAAAATCGCCCAATAACCCAAAGAATATTCCACAGAATATTCTTGGGAATATTCCTTTGAGCAGGCCAATCAGAATCCACCACGTGGCACGCCCGGAGGCCGCCACGTTGCCCAAGATGACGTCAGCAACATGTATGGGCACATTTCAAAATTTGGGTGGCGGTGAGGTTTGATCCCATGACCTCCCGTTCAACAACTACACGCCTTACCATTAGGCCATTAAGGCACTTCGTGTTATACAGGCGGAGAAAACTTTATAACAAGTGTAAATTGAGTTTGGGCGGGCCCCTAAGGGGGCTAGCCCCTAACGACCAGCCCCCATTCCATGAGACCTCCGCCCTTGAACCGTGGGCTTTATACCTAAACTGTCGGTGCTAACATAACTGTCACAGTTTCATGTGGGATATGTGGTCACATTTCAGTTTAAAGCGAGCTAATTAACAGTTAATGGGTAGTTAACTCGAAGGTCATGGCGCGGACTCCAATGCAGCTAAAACTGCCAACGAACTAGTCACATGCATTTAACCCGAACTCCAGTTGCATTAAATCATAACGGTTTGTTTGGTGGGATTCTTGGCGGACCACCAAATTTGGGTGGTCCGGCCATAATTGGCGGGGCTAACTGGCCCCAACTACAGTTAGCTAGAATTTTTTTAGGTTAAACTGGAGGGAATCTTTAATGGGCCATAAATTTGGCTAGGAAAGGCAGTTTTGGACGAATTTTATTTTTTTTAGGTATTTTTGACCTTCTGAAGTGACTGGCATAGGTCTTACAGTATTTGGAGGTCATTTGCAC